>OX456526.1:126952044-127247044 GCA_949748255.1 Eustalomyia histrio | reverse complement strand
CCGCTAAGTGGAAGTTGTATATGAGAATTTTTATTTTAATGCCGTAAAATTTAATTCAAGAATTCACTCTTTCAATCTTAATCCTTTAACCATAAAACTTGTCCTTGTTTAATTTTATGTTTATGATGTTGTTTGTTATCATTCCTTAAAGGTGTAGTTGTCATTGTAGTTATATTCCTTTTGGTCCTTTTTTTCAGTTGCTCGAAAATTGCTGTGATCTCCTTTTTATGTTTTTCTTTACAAAAAAAAATGTATTTTTTTAATGGGTCACAAACATACAACATAGTAACCAACAAATTCAGCTCATATTTTATGTAGTTAACCCAAAAAATTATATTTGCATATACTATTTGGTTGCCTTTTTTTTGTCCTGTGAGTTGTTTAAGGAGTTCGATGGTGGTGTGGTGGTCGTAGAGGCGAAAAAAAGTGTGTAAATAATAGTAAAAACCACAGAATACGATAAAAAAAAAACTATAGATAAATCTACACGAAAAGTAAATACAATATTTCATATAATTTCATGGAAATTTCAGCATATTATGTGATAATCACAAATGTTGACTATTTTCTGGGGTTTTTCAATTTTTTTATATTGTTTGTTTTAGTTACAATCCAAAGGGAAGTGAAAAAAAAAAATTTAATGAAAATTAAAATTTATAAAGAAAGGGGATTTTAATAGAGATCTGAAAAAGATGAAAAATAAAATAAAAAAAATAATAAATAAAGTTAGAGAGATAAAATAGACTGATTATACCCTATAAGAAATTTATATGAACTGCCATAAAATATGTTATCTTACATGAAATGGACTGGTCACTGAACACTTCGAAAAACCTCAACCTAGTGATCTAAAATGAACAGTATAGGGACATGTTTCAATTTATGTAAATTTTTCCAGCGATACAAATGTAAAAGTGACAGATTCTTTTTATACAAGGGGTCACAAACTTGTTAATTTTTTAAACACCAGTGATTTTATAGAAATCATGGCAATTCTTTGGATCTTGAAAATCTTTTATTCTCTGAATTTTTAATTTCTTACAAACTGAATTTTATATGGAATAAATATAATGCTTCCATCGAATTTAAAAGTGCTACTTCCAGGAAAAAAAAAACTTCATAAAAAAAGAAACTCAAACAGAATTAAAATTCCAACTATTATTTACAATCCATAGATTACAAAGATCTCTTACTCTTGATCATCTTCTTTTAACAACAAATCCATTTTATCACACACATTCAAATAATTTTTTTTTTTTGTATTGGTATAGAACGAACATATGTCCAACACATTTTCATGAGTTACGTCTACTGACAGTAGATGTCAAGGAGTAAGAGTTCTATGTAATCTATATAATACAATCATACGCCATACAATATTGACAGAAAATAGTTTATATGAATGAAACGTGTATCCTTTCGGTATAAAAACAATACAATACTGGGAGTCTATACAAGACGATGTATTCATTCCAACTTTTATGCAATTGTAAAACAGAACGTATAACTCTAGCAACAACAATAACAACAACAAAAATCTAGCATAAATAACTGATAATGTATGTGAATGAAATGAAAAAATTCAAAAACAAGAGGAAACTGGCAGAAAAAAGAAATGAATGACAAAACTGAAGTGACTGCATGACTGACTAACTTACCTACCTACTCTGAATAAAAAATGATAGTCTATGATACTGTTTATAGAGAGCAGAAGTATGATAAATATTTTGTAAAAAAAAAAAAAAAGTATGAAAAATCGTAAAGTACGTAGAAGTATTCAAAGAATTCTTTTCATTTTATGTGTTCAGTTTTTTTTTCATTTCACTGGCAAAGATTAAAATGTTTCTGATTAATGTAATGAAAGACAGTCACGAGAACATTAAAATATACAACTTCAATGGCCAAAATTCATCTATATTCATACAAGTACAGTTACTAAAATAATTGGGTTTTGTGTTCCAAATCTAGCATATTAATAGCTTAATCACTTATTTCCCAAAAGTTATGAGTAGTCATTACATTCTCACTTACAAAAAACACAAAGTAATGGCTGGTCATTACCCTCTCGCTTACAAACAGCCAAAAAATAATGAGTACCCATTACCTTTTGAACATCGCGAACAAAAGTAATTAAGCAAGTAAAGATTCTGGTAAGTAGTTGATACCAGGTTTTTGCTGGGTGATTTCGGTCTTGTGACTATTTAACGCTAAGAAAAAACGTGGTTGCAACATGATCACTGTGACTATATTATGCTTGCTGCATTTGGGTATTGTTGTCACAATCAAGTTATTAGTTTGTAAAATAGGTTCTAACCATAAATATAGTCGCTACCATCATTATTATAGTAAATACTTTATTATTTCATGATTGCCACCTTTTAATTTATAACATGATTGGCTGTAACCATACTGTGGTAACAAAAAATTCTGACTATGAAAAAAATATGGAACTAAAAAAGAATGAATAATTATAAATCAAATAAAATATAACATTGACATTTACAGTCGTATTACGAGGGCGGATCAATAAGTCCGCGACTTTTTGAATTAAACACAGTTTTTTTTGCAAAAAAAAATTATTTTTCAACATTATCTCCTTTTAGCTCAATACACTTAGTCCCGCTTTTCTCCATTTTTTTTATCCCTTCTAAAAATAGGACTTTTTGTGGATTTTCCTACCGAGTCATTTCTTTAGGTTTGCAAATAGTCACTGGGGGGGGGGGGGGGGGCTTAATCCGGAGAATATTGCGGATGAGGTACCAATTTGTAGCCCTAATCATGGAAATTCGCCAATTCTTTGTCACAGGATAACGTTTATGGTCAATTGAGAGCAAACGCGGCAACCATCTTGCAGACAGCTTTCTTAAATCCAACTGATCATTTAAAATCGAAACCTCACTGTCATATGAAATGCCTATGGCATCAACAATCTCACGCACTTTTACTCTTCGATCGGCAAACACCATATCGTAGATTTTTTGACATTTTCGGGTGTAGAGAATTCAACTGGGCGTCCAGAACGTTCGGCATCTTCCGTGCTTGTAAGGCCATAACTAAAGTCAGTAAACCACTTTTTTACCATTGAAATCAATGGTACAGAGTCCCCATTTTTTTTTATCAAGCGTTTCCGTGGTTTGATTGACGGTTTTTTTTACAAAAAATAATGTTTAATGAGCCCTCGAAATTCACTCTTTTCCATTTTTAAAAAAAATCCACAAGGTTGTATGTTTTGAACAGCTGTTAAACGTTAAAGTAAATAACGAAACTTGCTCAAAATTTGACAGTAGTCTATTAATAACAGGTGCTACTTGATGGGAACAGTGTTGCATTTCATATAACTGCGAGGGAAATCCGCCCTCGTACTGTCTGGTTTTCATAAAAAAAAAATTTATCAGTTCAGTCACCCATGTAAAAAATAAAATTTACTAAGAAATCATATTAATATGACCATTTTCACCTGGGTGGTTTTATTTTTAAAAATGTCTTATACACATAACGTTATAACTTACACTAGTCAATTCAATAGTCGAAAAAATTCATTGTCAAAAAGATTCTATATAGAGATTTTATATTTTTTTGACTTCTTTTCAACAAAAACAATAATATTTTTCTTTTTAAATATGTTTATTAACTAATTACATAATTAATTTCTTGTGGAAAAAGTACTTTAGAATATTAATAAAATAATTTTTTATAAGAAAATTCTGTAGAACCCATGAGTTGTTTTGTAGAAAATACCAGATTTTTTTAAATTTTTCTGTTAGAAATATGTTTAGATTCTATGGAATTTTCTTTAAAGTAAAATTCTCAGATTCTGCAAACTGTTTCTTGGACAAAAAATTCATTTGTTCTTAAATAAAAACTTAAGATTCTAAGGCCTTTCTTTGAATAAAAAATTCTTACATTCTGAGAACTTTTCATTATGAAAAATGCTTACATTATAGGGACTTTTTCCAATAGAGATATTCTTAGATTCTAAGGACTTTTTCTAAAAGAAAAATTTTGAGACTCTAAGAGGATTATCCAAAAAAAAAAAAACTTAAAAATGTTCTTAGAATCTTTTTATTAGAAAAAGTTTTTAATTAAAAAAACTAAAAGAATTTTTATTGAAAAAGTCGTTAATATCAAATTTTTGCTTGAGGAGAAACTCTTTCTTAAAGAAATATTCTTAAATTTAAAGAACTTTATCATAGCTTCGAATCATATTATAATTGTAGGGACCATATTATAGTCAAAATTATGATTATTTTATTATCATAATATGATAACTATATTATAGTACAACTGTGATTGGTACAATCATAATCCCAAAAATATATGATGCTCTTTGAATATGATTGCCCCAACCATGTTTTTTTCTTCTCTACGTTTAGTTAATTTTGTACGAAAATTGGGTTATCAGAGCATCGTCATCCGTAAATCTGTATTATTTTTTTGGAATGTATTATTGTGAAAATGAAAATATTTCGGTTTTATTAATTAAATCAAGTTATATCAAATTATATTAAATTATATCAAATTATATAGCCCTGGATTAAATCTGATAAGCTAATTTTTCGGATAAGATTATATACCATGGGAAACCATGAGATTATGTATATCATTTTTCGATTCAAAAAATATATTTTGCAATATGGAATTATATATATGACTATATATAATTATATTGCAACATTTTTCTTGAGGATGTGTGTTAGTCACTGTTTATTCATTTATTATTGCACAGTAGTATAGAAATGAATATTATAAATATTTCTACAGATAGATGATTATTTATCATATTTGCTTTAAATGTTATAAAATAGATTTTCAAACAAAAAGCCATTTTCCTACCGTTTTATAAGATAAAATTTGTTCACTCGCATGAACATGTTAAGCTAAGAATTTCAAGTACATTTTTAATTGTATTTCAAGTGTAATTAGAAAAACTGCTTTGATAATTACAAAATTTGTTTAAAGGAAATGTTTACGCATGCTTCAAGTAATATAAAGAAATTTTATATAAGAACTACGATATATATGAAAAACTGTAAAAGGATGAGTGAATATATTCTTAGAACATATTTGAAAATTCCTTTAAACTTCAAAGGAAAATCTGGTTGTTGGTTGTTATGTAATAAAAAGTTATTTTATGGTATTGCTGGCATCTCTTGTGATTATTATAATAATAAAATTGTAATATTTAATACCAATTAAAAAGGATTATGAAATTTTAAACTTGAGTTGGCAGATTGTTAGGAGGATATAAAGGTATACTAATTAGAATAACCAAAGACGTTTATTTTATGAAAACGTTGTTCCATGTTGGGTGCCAAGATAGTTATATAGGGTGATCCATTTCGTGGTTTCCTACTTTTTTATAGAAAAAGCACAGAAAATTCAAATTTAATGGGGAATGTTTATTATCATTTGAAAGAACATTCTTTGGCATTTATTTTTTGAAGATTATGTCTATCAAATGTTGGCCGTTGCTACGTCGCAGATGGTCCATCCGTTGAGTCCAATTTTCGTTGACTCGTTTGAGTATTTTGACTGGTAACTGGCGAATGACACGCGTGATGTTTTCCTTCAAGGCTTGAATCGAAGCGGGTTTGTCCGCATAAACTTTAGACTTTACATATCCCCACAGGAAAAAGTCTAACGGTGTAATATCACACGATATTGGTGGCCAATCGACCGGCCCAAAACGTGAAATTATGTGCTCATCTCATTCTCTGAATGAATCCATTGATTGATGCGATGTGTGCGAAGTGGCGCCGTCTTCTTAAAACCAAATGTCGCCGAGATCACGAGCTTCAATTTCAGGCATCAAATAGTCGGTTATTATGGCACGATAACGGTCGCCATTGACGGTTACGTTCGCACCGGCATCATTTTTAAAGAAATATGGACCGATAATTCCACCGGCCCACAAACCACACCAAACCGTTGTTTTTTCTGGATAAAGTGGCAGTTCTTAAATCTCTTCAGGATGCTCTTCGTCCCAAATGCGGCAATTTTGTTACATACCCATTGAGCCAGAAATGAGCCTCATCGCTGAACAAAATTTGACTCGAAAACATTCCTCACAGAACGTGAATTTTTGTAATAAAATTAAACGATTTTTAAACGTTGTTCAGGCGTAAGTCTTTCCATTATAAAATGTCAAACAATACTAAACAAAAATAACAAGACAGCATGACCCGACTCACACGTGATATGTGAAAAAAAGGCTATTGAAAAAAAGTATCTCTACTTGAATCAGCCTTTACAATAAAATTATGAAATAAAAAAAATAATAAAAAATATCTGATTGGCTGACAAAGTGAGGTCTTTGTTAATAATTTTACTATGTTAACATTAAATGTAAATATTTCACAAATGTCATAAACTATAAATGACTTATAATGAATAGGCTCTTTCTGTAAATTCAGGAGGAAATTATTGAATCGTAAACTTTCTGATTTTATATATGGAACTGTCAACCCAATTTGCATATATGTACATAATAACACTGTCCAACAAATTAAGACTTTTTGAATGGAACAGAATATCGACCCCATAATTCTGAAAGGGTATGTTGAGTAGATCATTTTTGTAGAACAAACTTATGGTCCAGCACGTCTAAGTTTTTTTTACAGTTGGTCAAAGTTTTAATTTTTTGGTCGAAGGGAGCATTATACTATATGAAAAAAAATGCTGTAAGTTAATGTCTGAGAGAATTGTTATGGTCAGAGTTGTATTGTGGAATTGTATGAGGATTATTTTTGTGGAAGATCTTAACCCTCTAACTGGTCTCTTTATGGGTCAATTTGACACTTTTTTTTCGAGAAAATCAAAAAATATCTTTTAAAAAAGGACATTTAAGGATTAAAATACTCTACGAAAATGTTTGCCGGAAAATTTCAGTGGGGGTCACCAAAGACACCAATGTTGTAAATAAAGCTCTTTACGCTTAATTAGTAAAATTATACACCAACATATACAAAACAGGTAAAAACGGCGTCAAGTTCGGCCGGCCAAACACTGAGTTCTCGCGTCTAGTCAGCTGTGACTTACAAATCGGGTGTGATATTTATTAAAATTAATAATAAAAAATAAAAGAAAAAATTTAAGCATAATTAGGCTACTAAGCAGTACATATCGGGTGTGATTTTTATTAAAATTAATATAAAGAAAGAAAAATTAAAGCTTAAATAAGCATGGCGGATTCTGTTTGCAAATTAAGAGATTGGTTTTGTTTTATTTGTGGACATTTTACGCACCATCAAAGCAGAAGAAAGATATTCCCTACAATTGAAGAACCATATTTTCTTTTCTTTGGAATACGATTTTTATCTGAAGCTTAGATACCAAAAACCGTATGTACTACTTGCGAAAGTGGTCTTTTGACCTGGTACAAAGGCGGTACTAAGGCGCTGCCATTTTATGCGCCTATTACATGGATTGAACCTGAAGATCACAAATCAGATACATGCTATTTCTGCGTAAATTACAAATTTGGTAGAAGCCAAAGGCACTACGCGATAATGACATAGGAAGCAACAAATAATGTCATTTTACCAGAAGTGCGCTGTGAAGGTGTTCCGGTGCCTCAACCGCCTACACATACATTTTCGGCCAACATGACAGTCGCCAATACAGAAATAACAACGGCGGTTGAAAACATATCAGATATAAGTTACTTGCCTCTTGATGGATTAAACATATGTCCTAATTTGATAGACCAAGCTTATTTTGAAGATCTTGTAAGAGATTTAGGACTAACAATAGAGAAAGCTGAAATATTATGTTCCAGATTGAAACACAGGAATTTGATAAAAGCCGATGTAAAAGTTACATTTCCAAGAAAAAGGTATTGGAAGAAAGATTCAAAGGGAAATCCCAAAGTGTAATGCTTGCTGAATACGTATGGGGCTTGTACAGAAACCTTGACCCATCGAAACCTTCACGTCAAGCTAGACTATTTTAATCCTTAAATGTCCTTTTTCAAAGGATATTTTTTGATTTTCTCGAAAAAAGGGTCAAATTGACCCATAAAGAGACCAGTTAGAGGGTTAAGATCTTCCACAAAAATAATCCTCATACAATTCCACAATACAACTCTGACCATAAGAATTCTCTCAGACATTAACTTACATCATTTTTTTCATATAGTATAATGCTCCCTTCGACCGAAAAATTAAAACTTTGACCCACTGTAAAAAAAAATACTCAGACGTGCTGGACCAAAAGTTTGTTCTACAAAAATGATCTACTCAACATACCCTTTCAGAATTATAGGGTCGCTATTCTGTTCCAAAAATGCTGTTGGACAGTGTAATTATAAATTTCAATTAAATATTATATTAATCTTTATAAATATTACCCAATATTTATAGTAATATTACACTTTTGTAAAATAAACTAAAATAACTTTTGTAGTGTTGTTTTTGAAGTAAGCATTATTTATAATATTTACAAACAATTATAGAAAATATTATTAAACATTACCTACTATACATAAATAAAATGTTAATAAATATAACTACTACACCCACAAACAAGTTAGTAAAGTCAACAAAATTTTAGTCAAGAGGGTGCTAGAAGAAAAATTGCTAATGTCAGCAAAAGCGTGTTGGTAAAAATCAGCGAGCTGATTTAAGAAGTTAACAAAACATTTTATTTATAGGTATATACTATTTAAATTTGCTAGATACATACATTTTTGGCGTACGTTTTTTTTTTCTTTTGACTGTAGGTAAGAAAGATAGATACAACAACCTTCCATGGTTGCATTTTTTATGTCTTGGAAGAGTTGCATTTTAAGCTTTATTTTTGTGTCTGTGCTACATTTAGACAAACTGCGACATCTACCTCATGTCTATCTGATTATTGTCCTCACTAAAAATGTGTTGATCATTACAATTTTGTTAGCAAAATAAATTAGTAAACAATTAGTTCAGTTACCCAGCAAAAAAAAATGGTAGTCATTCTAAGACTATAACTTCTTTCACTGCTTCCTAAACTTCAGTTGACATTCTTTTATGATTTTTTGGTGTAATTCTAAGGCACTTCATAAAATATCACTCTTCATTACTTATAAAGCATAAGTTACATACAGTATAGCGAAAAAAAAAATATTTTAAAATTGTCTTAAAATGTTTCAAAATTGTACAACCAGTTTTTAAATTATCCAAAAATATTTTAAAATTGGTCTAAACATTCATTAAAATTTTTGAAAAATGTTTATTCACTAATGCAGAATTATTTGTTTGTTTTGATAAAAATAATTTGTATATCAATGCATAAATTTCGCTTCTTTAAACTTATTTTTCTGCATTCTTTTGAATTAAATTTTCATCAAAGCTTAAATATTACAAAGTATATTTTCCACTCATGCATCAGAATACCTAATCATTGTATTATCATTGCTTCCTTAGAGTAAAGTATGAATAATGGAAGTAGCTACATTTGAATACTTCCATCCTATGACACGCAAATGATAAATTCATCGATGAAACCATCAGAAAAAAAGTGATACCTTTGTCATAGTAGTGATGCTTTTATTGCTTCTTTGGTTGCTTCATTTTTGCTGGGTAGTTTATTGCTGAAAAAAATATAACTAAAGTTTTTGCTAAAAACACTATTTCTGCAAAAAAAAAAAAATTGCTGAAAACTAATACACAAATAATACTAAATTTTACAAATAATACTAAATTTTTCAGCTAACTTCTTTATTTTTTTGAGTGTATTTATAATAAACTGATGTAGGTTCATAAAGTGCATAAATATGCATGTCTATTAGTTATATTATAATTTATCAAATATTGACCACATAATTGAAAGTACTTTATTAATTAAATGGAGAAAATATATCACAAACAAAACATGCATGTTCATGCTTAAAATATAATATTTATTAAAAAATATATATGTATGCATGTACGAAGAATATGCATTATATCGTATGTGTGCTAATGGTTAACAATTTCCATTAGGACATTTTTGTTGTACAAAAAGTTAAGAAAATTAATGAATAAGAATTTATTATTAGCAAAAATTTATGTTTTAAAATAAATATTTTCAAGAGGAAAATAAATCTTAAAATACATAATTCAAATGCATAAGTACAACGTGTTGTAAATAGTTGTAGTAGCTTAAAGACTTCTTAAGATAATGTTTAGGGCGAGGAAGTTATTGTAATAAACATCGTGTTTTTATGTATGTACATGCTAAAAATATGCATAATTATCCAAAAATATGCATGTGCATTCAAATATACATTTATTATTGATTTGTTGTCAATTTCATGTCTTTGGTTTTGAATTGTAAAAAAAAATTAACTTTGGAAACAAAAATATAATTTTTTATTTAAATATAAATTGTTAAAATCTTAGTTTTAGTGAAATATTAATAATAGGCTTAAACAACCATTTTAAATATATGCAGCAAAATATGCCCAAATTGATTGTATATTTATTAAAATATGCACTAACAAATGTACTAAAATATGCATTTATAGCTAAATATGCACAGGTATTCATTTAAAACCAAATATGGATATATACAACATATCACATCATATCTTATTTGATCTGAAAAATGGCGTACATTATCTTATCACCTGCAATCTTGTGAGATCTCATCTGACATAATTTGATCCGTAAAATGGGTTCATCAAATTTGATAAAATTTTGATATAATTTGTTCAAACCTTCAAATTTTAAGATCAACTAATATATAAGAAAATATATAATTATATATATCGCTATATAAGACATTTTTTTTTAAAACAAAGATGATATATAAATACATATTGTTGAATGTAGCCACTTATATTAATATATCAACTAATATATAATTATATATGAACCTTATTCATCAGGCTATGCTGTTCTCATACTAACCACAACAAACTTGTATTTACAGTCCCTTGCCCTTAAAATGATACGAAGGATATTAAAATAAGTTAAATCAAAAGTTAAAATAACAGTTTATAATAAACAACGATTCCCAAAACAGTCATAAAATGTTCAAATCTAGATTCACAATGATGGAGTACACCATGCTGTAGAGTGGAGTGTACTAAAATAGAGATGTCATAATACAAAAGGGAACATAATTCATAATATGATTTTGAAAACTGTAATACAGTTAAGGACTAAATGCGTTTTTAAAGATTGGGATTAAATTGTTTAAAAATCTTGATTCATAAAAACTTTTAAACAAAAAAGAATTCTGTAAAAAAAAATAAAAAATCATAATTCTGTAAAAAAAAAAATAATAAACAACGTTTAAAAAATCCACGATTCCCAAATCATTGTCTTAGCAATCTATGATTTTGCAAACTGTGATAAAACGTAAAAAATCAAAATTTCACAAAACAGTAATAAAACGTTTTAAAAATTTACGCTTTCCAAAACCTTAAGGGATTAGGAGGGTTTGAAAATTCGAATTCGTCACAGGCTAGAGCAAAAGTATGCCCTGTATATGTATATATTGCCGCTGCAGCAGGTTCTATGACTTCATGGTGCCGGAGTCAATGATTCGCTGTAAGTAAAAAGCAGTGATTTTAATTCCGGTGTTGTGAAAATTTGGATCGGAACCAATGATTTTAACATAGGGGTGTCGTAGGGTGGAAGTTTTCTTTTATGATCCTTTTTCATTGCATCTAAAGCCCTTCTTATGATTTAGTGAAAAATGAGATTTTTAATGTTCCCAAATTTAGATTTCAACAGGACATCACTAATCGGGCTTTAGCCTAATTTTTAAAATTTTCCGCTAGCTTCTATCTGAGAATTTAAATGTCACATATGTTGTTGTTTCCCACACAAAGTTTGAGTTTGACTGTTGGTTAAATTATAACGGGACATTCAGTAATCGGGCCTTATATATTAAATTAGCTTATTCGAAATTCTTGTAATTTTTACTACAGTTATTTTTCACTTTTTGTATTGCTACAAAACTACGATTTTAAGAATTTAAAATCTGATAAATTTAACTTAACCTATAGTTTTTACCAAGCAAAAACATACATTACCAAGTAATTAAGGGAGTAAGTAGCACACAAAGGGTTTCACTAGTTACCAGGCTGTTTACTCGCTTAATCACGTACTTTTGTTCGTGATGTTCCAAAATTCACAAAAACAAGTGAGAATGATGAATTACCAGTATAGTTACTCATTGTGAAGAAATAAGTGGTTAGCTAAAATAATAAAGTAAGTACCCAGGAAAATTTTTTAGAACTGGTTGCCAACACCATATATTCTAGAACTGGTTCCAAGGTAACAACCCCCAGTTGTCTTATTGCTTTTAAAGAACCGGTTATATTTTACAAAGTTAGAACTTGTTGTAGAATCAGTTCTTTAGAATCTTCTTTGGAACAGAAGTTGTATATATTAAAATTATTACTATTTTTGTTAGCTGAAATTAGAAAAATGTTGTTAATTTTTTGCAGACTAAAAATCATTTCAGTCTAAACAACATTTTTTCTAATTTTAGCAGAAAACATGTTATTTGCATTAAACTGAAATATATACAAAGTTAACAACATTTTTGTCGATTTAACAGTTTTTATTTGCTGTTTATGGTCCACTAATATTTAGGGAAATTGTTTGCCAATTTTAAAAGGACAATTGTTATTTGAATTTAACTAAAATTAAACTCAATTACTATTAACATTTTGTACATACAACAAATTTTTTTGTTGATTATTTATTATCAAGTTCAGCAAAAATATTCTGCAGTTTTTTCTGCATTTCCCATTTTGACTAATTTTTAGTATTTTTTTCTGCTATTTCTGCTAAGTTGTTTCTATTGGTGTACAACAATTTTACTGCATTATAATATTTTAAATCATATGAATTCCTTAACTTTTAATTAATTTACCTTGTTTTTTTAAAGATGTATTTTGCGTTTTTTAGTAATAAAAATAAATATATTTAAAAAAAATACATAAATTCTTTTGTTGGTTCCCTGGAAGAAATGGTTCATTCAGCTCTTTAAAGCTTTTTCAGAATGCATTCCCAAAGCTATGTTGCACAATACGTTCCTAAATTGATTCCGAAGAACTAGCATGTCTTCCTTTTATACATTTTGGAATCAATTCCGTAAAAAAAAACTATATAAAAGTAACTAGTAAAACAACTGATTCTTCAACCGATTCCAAAGAAGCGGCACTTGTTCTAGTTTAGCGTAATAGAACCGGTTGTTTTCGTGACAATCTCAAACAAAATTCATCGATGATAGAACCGACAATAGAATGGGTTGCTTAGAAGGGGCACCGATTCTACAATTGGTTCTTTGGAACAGAAAATTTTCCTGGGTAGTTATTCTTTATAGTGTATCTTAATCAACTTTAATTTTCTTACTTAGAGAAATCAACAAGAATAATTTGTATTTAAATTATAAAAAAGTTTTAATATATCTTCTTTTTGAACTCAAACAATTTAAGTTCATAATTCAATTTTGTTGTTTAAAGTAATGAAAAAAGTAATCTACACAGTAGGGAACTGTCATTACCATGTTTTTGGGAAGTGTCAAATTTTTCTAGAAATATCTATGATTAATGTTTAACTTTTTGAAATAAGTCATAGATTTAAAAAGTGTTAAATTTTATTAAAAATCACATTATTGGAAGTTGTGAAAAAGAACTGACTTTGAAGAGGAAAATCAGAACTAAACGATACTTTGGAATCAATGAAAAATAATTTTTTAAGAATCAATTCTATTTTTTTTTTTTGCTGGGAGCTTATACTTGGTGAAAATTTGACCAAAAAATTGATTTTTTTCTTCACAACTCCGCCAAAATATTTTTGGCTCGAGCTTTATACATTTAATAATAGAAAATATTTAACCAGTCATGAGTTATCATGACTACGCCGAGAGAACTTTTATTTTGAGAGGTCAAGGGAAATGAGCAAATGAGAGCTCATGAGGTACAAATTAAATTACTGAATTTTTAAATTTTTCAAATACCCACTTCATGGTGCCGGAATCAATGATTCGCTGTAAGTAAATAAAAAGTAGCAAAAGAAGAGAAAAAGAAGCAGTGATTTTGATTCCGGTGTTGTGAAAATTTGGATCGGAACCACCCAAAATCACATATTCCCTTATTAATAATGATCGATATCAGCGACCCCAAATCATCCTCCCGCTGTTATAAAAACTGCAATAGGATGCATTAATAAAAACTTTCGTCTCATACTTCAATATTTTAAATAGAATGACAAATAAAAACGTTTAAAAATTTATATAGAAATATTCCTTAAGTTTTGTATTTAAAAATACAAAAATATTATTTTTTTATTTTTTTTTTAATTAATATATAAAAATATTCTTTGCAAAATAGTATTATAGTATCTTAAAAGTACGTTAACACAGTTTATAAAATATACCGTTTTTCTGACTTATTGAAAATACCGCACAACTTTCATTTAGCGATAACATAGGAAATCATGATCAGATATGTGGTTATATAAATGTTTTTAAAATCCACGATTAAAAAACCATCACGATTGTCAAAAATTATATAAAACGCTTTTAAAATAAACGATGCGAAATCGCAAAATGTTTTTAAAACGTTTTTAATATCTATAATTATAAAACTGTCATTATTTACAAAACCCATTATTAATTATATTATTACACGAGTACTATATTATCGGTTGTCCAAATCGACATTATTTATTTGTATACCCAATAAATTTTTTGATGAAGCTTTATTAAAAACTAACGTTTCTAAGAACGTTAGTATGAAATCGTTTTAAAATCTACAAATTAAGGAAACGTTTTTAATATTAAAAATTCTAAGGTCGTTAAAAGAAAACGTTCTAAAATTCATAAATCTAAAACTGCGAAAACGTTTTTTAAATTTGCTACTCGTAAACCGTTAGCAATAGATTGTTTTAAAAATTTCGGATTTTAAACACTCAAAAAAAAGATATGAACTAAAATGTCATAAAAAATTTCCTTCAAAATAGTTTAGAAATTGTCCTCAATTTAAGTAAAATTTTATTAAAACTTAGAAAAATTTTCTTAAAAAGAATAAAAATTCCTAAGTTTGAGGAATGAATATATACTCAGAAATAGTTCATATTTTTCCTAAGTAATATTTCTTGATTTTAGGAAAAAAAAACAAGTCAATTAAATAAAAATTTATTAATTTTAAGAAAAAACATCTTAGATTTAGGAAAATTGCATACTCAAATGTAATAAAATTAAGTTTAGGTAAAAAAAAAATTAGGACATAATTTACTTCCATTTAGTTCAAAAACTGTGTCTAACTTAAATCGAGAAAGTACTTGAACTTAATGTGTGTTAATTTTTTATTCGCGAGTAGTAAAATTAACTACATTTTAGAAAGCCATTTCCAAATTCAGTTTTTAAGTATACAACTTTCTAATTTTGAAGAATTGTTTTCTAAAAATTACTTCAGACAATTAAAAAACAAAAAGTAATACATTTTTTCCTATCTAATTATAAAAATTTACTTGATTTTATTAGAAACTGATAAACTATCTCTAAGGAAAATTTGTATGCAACTTAGTTCAGATAAATTTTAAAAATTTTACTAAAATATTCTTTTTTTCAAGTAAAAGTTTTCTAATTAAAAAAAAAAATAAAATTTGGTATAGGATTTTCTGTTGGAAAACATTTAAAATATTTTTGATATTCTATTCCAAAAAAACAATCAAATAAAAACAAACCAGTTAGTTTTCCTTAATTTCAAGATAAATATTATTAAATAAAAGAAATTAAAGTAACCATTTAAAAAAACTATCGTGCATGATTGTAATTTTTGGTTCATGATCGTGCGTGAGGCAAAAATCACTCAAGTACCCATCTCTAACCTTAATAGTCTTAAATATTGAACTTAAAGCAGCTTTCGAATTTGCGCTTTTATGTAATAAATTTTTTTGTTGACTACAACACAAAATATCGCATGCACATTTTTTATATTACGGCATAATGGCTTTCCTATAATTGAAGTAGCGCTTATTAAACTTTATATTTATCGAACTATTTTTTTCACTTAATAATAAAAAAGTTTAAATTTGTATATTTCAAATAAAGTTTAAGCCAAAAATACCATAAAATAAACTTATGACATTTTTCCATTTTCCAATAATAACAAGAAATGTAACTGTGATATTTTTTATTTTTTTTGCAAAATTTCCTTAAATTAGTTAATTTAAGAAGACAAAGGACCCCCAGTGTTCCTAAGCCATAGATGCCGTGTGTCACTTAGGGTGCCCCTTTTTGTAGTTCTCTCAAGCAGAACCCTCAATTAACTACGAAAAGGATCTCACTGTCACAATTTATTACGTTTCAGGATATCATTCAGAACATTTTTTTAATTTGTTTACCTTTTTGCTAATAAAATTTTATTTATATTTTAAATACATGAATTTAGTATAATTCAATTTAGTTTTAAGACAAAATTCTATAGCAAAAAGCTTGCTAAAATGCAGTGTCCTCACAAAGCGGAAGTCCCCCGAAAGTGGTAAAATACCTGCTATGGTAAAATATATAACCTTTACAATAGAATCAGGATAAGGATGATTTTCATTTAAAATAAGTGCTATTAAACTTGTCGTTAGAAAATATTTTCTTATTTTTAGGGAGTTAAGTCCTAATTTTTAGTAAAAAAAAAAATTATCTAATGAACTTAAATAAAATAAAATTTTTTTTAAAACCAAGAAAACATTTGCTAACTAAGTGAAAAATTTTAGATGATGCATGAACTAATTAGGAGGAAATTTTACTTTTTTCTAATAAAAATTAACTTCTCAGTAGTAAAATTTTTCTATAATTTAGAAATTTTGACCAAACTTTAAGTAAAATTTGTTTCTTAATTTCAAGGAAAATTTTATTAAATATTGGTAAAAAGTGTCTTTGGCGCCGTTTTCATTTTAATTTTTCCTCTAAATAAGTTAATTTTTCTAAATTCTAGTTCATTTTTTTTTTGAGTGAAGTGCCGGTAAAAAAATTTTAAATGATCACAATTCTAGCACCCTTAGAAGAAAACGTTTTAAAGTAGTCGATTCTAAAACCGTTAGTAAAAAACTGTTTAAAAATCATAAATCTAGAAAAATGCCATGCCATTTTGGAAACGCTGTAAGTTATGTTTGCCTGTAAATATAATAATGTCGCCGGTAACATTATATATGTTTAGATCCGATAAAATGTATCCACCGACAAACGTATACATATATGTTTGCAGGCAAACAATTATATGGAAGATTCATGTTGATGGATTTTAATGAACTTGGGCTTAAAATGTTTGTTTATCGTCTCTCTCTTTATGGATCACTGTGTTTTCAACAAATATTCAAAAGGCGGCTAGAAACCAAATGAAAAAAAATGTAAAATCTTCTTAAAAATTTTACGGCCGAACCGATTGGTTTTGAGCTCAAATTTTTGCTAATGCATAATATGTCCACTTTAAACCGGGTCATAGTCCCCATTTTGGTTTGGGGATTATGGCTAAAAAAAAGTTTTGGTACATATTTCGCAAATAGGGAAAATTTCTGTGAATGTTATGGAAATCCAGGTTGATTCTAATTTTAAAAAACCGCTACGTACTGGAATAAGAATCTTAAAAGATTTGCCATTCGAACACATTGTAATAATGCGACAGTTGAAGCGAATATAAAACAATTATGTGAATTAAATTTACCTACAATTGAAATTCCAGAATCGTTTTGACCTACATACGCATATATTTTCTTTTATGTCCTGATAAAAGTGGATTAACATAGTAGTCTTTTTGGTAAATTACATAGAATACACACAATGGAATATTTGTACACGATTAGATTTCAAGAAAATTTCTAAATGCATGATTCATTTCATGAACACAAATTTCAAACATGTTTAAATAAATTTTTGTACGAATGTGTTGATTAGGGTTGTAGTTATATGTATGGGGAAGTTCAGTAAAAAATTAAATAATTTTTTTATGTAAATAATTTTTGATATATTTGCTTGAAAATAATGTTTCCAAATGTTTTTCTGTTTCTCTACATTTTATTTGGGCATTTATAAAAAAAAACTTTGTTCCGCTAACTTCACTTCGTGAAATAATGCATTAATTGGTCTGACATTACGTATCCCATGACTGGTAAAACAAATTGCATTTGCTAAAAAATTTGCACTTGATGCAAAAAAAAAAAAAGTTTGCCAAAACATTGGTAAAACAGACCAATCCAAAAAATAAATGTTTTTACAAACTTTTGCCAGGAAAGTTTTTACCAAAATTGTTTTGCCAAAACATCGATAAAAAAAATCTCTACCCAATTTTTGGTTTTTTTGGTATAAATTATGTAAAATCTAGCGAGCATTTACCATAAAAAAAATAAAAAAGTTAAAAACTTGGTAACTTTGCCCAAGTTTTTGCATAATTTAGACAAACAAAAGTTGGGTGTAGATATTTTTACAGTTTTTGAGCTACATTTTTATGTGTGCAGATTTTTTATGTAAATAAATGTTTCCTTTGTACATGAAATTGTTTAAGCAATTCATAGTTCTGCAATGAAATAATTTTGTCTGACATTTTATACCACATTACGAATTCATGTTAATGCGTTCATTCGATATGTATAAGTTGGTGTATATGGATAAAATATGATCATTAGATATCTAGAATTTTAAAATTTAAATTCAAATCACGCATAGTGTTTTTATGGGATATCCTAGTGATGTCACAATTCTTTATCGAATGTTGAATACTCTGCTAACATAGTGTTTATTCTGTTGCAAATATGTTCATTCAAAGCTTAACATATCTACTTGAAACTGATGATTTAATAGAGTTTTATCTAGCAACGAAGTTTTTTTTTTTGTTGTTGTCAACATTGATTTAGAATTCAGTACGGTTTTGCAACATAATGTATTTCAATAATCAGACTTTTTTTGCTCCTTTGTAGTAGATTGATTGCATTAGAAATTATGTAGGTAAATTGAAATTTTTACTTTATGTTATAATTTTTTTTTGTTTCATATTTTTTTTTAGCTCAGCTAACACAAAATGTAAAAAAATCTTAGTATTTACCTTTTTAGGCACAAAAGTATATTTCAGATTCTAAATTGTGACACACATTGTAATCATTATAATTATATCACAAAAGTTATCATAAATAAAATAAAAAAGGGAACATTTGTGAATAGTAGTACCAAATGAGTCCAATGAGTGCCATAGTACTTTTAAGGCTTTAATAGTACCACAAAAAGTACTTACGCATAACAAATAATGTAAAAAAAATGGAGAAGTGAAATTATGGAAGTGAAAACAATTTTTGTGGTGGGAAGAGATATTTTTGTGGTGGGAAAAATATTTTTGAGGTGAAAAAAATTTTTGAGGTTAACCTTTGTCCGGCGGAAGAGGTACAATTGTACCTTTTTCGTTTTTGAATTGCAATAACTTTTTTTTTGTTAATACTAGATATCTAAAATTTTCTGACATCTCTAAACTTTTATATACTTTTTAGCCACGGGCCTGTTCTATCATTTGTTTATTAAATAAGAACAGAATAATTTAATTATATAAATAAGAAAAGCCATACATATCGTGTTAAGTATATAAGGGTACAATTGTACCCATACCGCCTTTTAACGCTGTAAAATTTTTCCGCTGGACAAAGGTTAAAAAAAAATTTGTGGTGAAAAAAAATTTTGAGTTGAAAAATGTTTGAAATGAATATAAAATATTCACTTCTAAGCGGCTGTTGAAAAAATATAAGAAAATATTCTGTTTAACAGTTTATACCAGGAAATTACTAAAATACAACAATTTGTATGGAAAATCTAAAGGTACCTTCACATTTTCACTGACAGCTTTTTAATAGCTGCACCGATTTTGCTTATTTTCAATACCGAACTGTTCGAGAGGACGTCCGTTAATCTTTGTAAAAATCAGCGACCATTTGAACAGACAAATAGACAGACCGACACCGCTAGATTGGCTTTAAATATCATAAGGTCGTAGACCTAAATTTTGACACGCTACGAAAAAAAAGTACTGAGTTTTGTATCAAAAACAAATTGCATGGTTATGATCAAAAGTGAGACGGGGTCAGATTATTTCGATACACCGCGAATAGTCAGCATGATAACCAGGGCGATTGGAGTTTTTAAACATTACAATTCACCTGCGTCGTATGACACTATTCCAGCTTTATTAATGCGATAATTTAGACGTTTGCATGCTATAATTTGTTAGTGGGGCTAAGGCAACGTGAACTTTTCATTTTTATCTCATCGGCGAGGTCAATAATCAAAATTCTCGGTTCTGGGTGACAAAAAATCTTCGCATTTTTTTTAAAGGAGCCTATGGTAGCGCTATAAAAGACGAACGGACCCGGACCTCTCGGGATATTTGAAGTCCCGCACCTTGGAGGCATGAAAGAACAATATTCCAGCCGAAATTGACAACTTGACAACACAAATGCTGCGCAAAATTATGCAGAATGTAATCAAAAGAGCACAAAATATACATCAATGCTAACGCCGGCCATTTGTTGGACATACGAGGGCAGATAAATAAGTCCGTGACTTTTCCAATTTCCCTCATAGTTATATGAAATGCAACACTGCTACCATCTGGTACTTTGACTACTGTAAAATTTTGCGCAAAATCCGTCATTTACTTTGCGTTTAACAGCTGTTCAAAACATACAACCTTTTTTAAAAATGGAAAAAAGTGAATTTCTAGTGCTCATCAAACATTATTTTTTTGCGAAAAAACCGTCAATCAAACCATAGAAAAGCTTGATAAATACTATGGGGACTCTGCACCATCGATTTCAATTGTAAAATAGTGGTTTACTGACTTTCGTTGTGGCCTTACAAGCACGGAAGATGCCGAACGTTCTGGACGCCCAGTTGAGGTCTCTACACCCAAAACAATTTGAAAAATTCACGATATGGTGTTGGCCGATCGGAGATTGAATGTGCGACAGATTGTGGAAGACATAGGCATCTCAATTTCAATTTTGAATGCCGACTTGGGTATGAAAAAGCTTTCCTCAAGATGGCTGCCGCCATCGGAATCGTGTGACAGATTAGTTTCCATGGCAAAAATCCATGAAGTAGACTACGAATTGCCCCCTCATTCGCCTTATTATCTTATTTCCAAACCTAAAGAAATGGCTCGATGGATAGAGATTTAGCTCCAACGATGAAATTATTGATCAAACAAATGCCTATTTTATGGACCTCAAAAAATCCTGCTGTTAAATGCAAAGTAAATGACGGAACGTGCTCAAAATTTGACAGTAGTACTTGATGGGGGCAGTGTTGCATTTCATATAACTACGAGGGAAATTCAAAAAGTCACAGACTTATTGATCTGCCCTCGTAGTTTCCCACAATCAATTAAAAGAAAATTTATAATTGCGAATAAACAAAACCAGATAAAAACCCAATGACTTTTCACTTCAAACAAAAGTTATAGCGAATGAAAATCAGATGATGGTTTTTGTTCCGTAGGTACCATCGAAAAGTCTTACTCTTTGAGGGAACAAGCCACAGAGGGGGCTTCAAATAACATTGAGCTAGAATCTTACTTGTGGTAGCATCGAGTTTGTATGTGATTCCAGCAGTCATTAAATACCTTTGTCCAAATAAAAGTATCTTTTTAAAAATTTAATAAAATTAACTAAACTTAATATCTTTTGGTACATTATGGATTTATTAAAAAATTTTCTTTCCTTATGAACACGTCGACGAAAATTTGCTTACGACTACGTTTTCCTTCATAACTCAGGAAATGAGTGTCCACCTTGAAATTTTGCCACAAATGTAGAGAGGCCTTAGTTTTCAACATATATTTTTTCAGAATTTAAAAAAAATTGATTTTGAGATATTTATCTTTCAAGATTAAACTTATAAAAATGACACGCCATTTTGAAGGCATGGTTTTTCCCCTTAAAATGGTACCAACAGAAAAATTTTGGGTTGTATGGTTTAGAAGTTATGGGCGACTTTGTATGGAAACTTTTTTGATATTTTGAAGTTTTTGTTAATTTTCATGACGTCAT
Source organism: Eustalomyia histrio (assembly GCA_949748255.1). Taxonomy (NCBI): domain Eukaryota; kingdom Metazoa; phylum Arthropoda; class Insecta; order Diptera; family Anthomyiidae; genus Eustalomyia; species Eustalomyia histrio. The sequence goes on along the minus strand of OX456526.1, from coordinate 127,225,043 downwards.
ATTTCAAAAATCGAAAGGGTTTGGGAGTGAAAGGTTAATGATTTAATAAACACTGCCCATTTACAATATTTGTGGCAAATTTCATTAATATCGGAGATGACAAATCCGACATGAAATGGCCCTAATGTGGAATATCAAGCAATTTTGAAAACAAAGCCGAAAATTATTTTATTTTAAAAATCGTACTTTTCGAACAAGTTAAACAAATATACTGGGTAAATTTTTCGAAATCACAAAAAAAAATCTATAATTCCTACAATTAAAAATATTGTTGAGCGCCCCGGTAGGCTAGTTGGTAGCGTGCTAGCTTATCCGTGCGGAGGTCCTGGGTTCGATTCCCACCAGAGGCTCTGGTCTGTTTTCGCTACAACGAGCCGAAAGCGATTGTTGCTAGTGCTCGGTTAGGGTATTAGGATATAATTTTCAATTATATGATTAATATAAATAAATAAATAGATAAATAAATAAATAAATAAATAAATAAATAAATAAATAAATAAATAAATAAATAAATAAATAAATAAATAAATAAATAAAAATATTGTTGAATAACAAGACAATAATTAAATTATTGTGTAGTTAATCAAATTAAAAAATGATCACACATAATGATCCCTAATAATAGTTTATATGAATGTGATATTCAACAAAATTTTAATTGGAGAAATTTAAGAGATATTTTGTTGTGTTTATCTGTTTCTGACTTTACCTTTTACATTTTTTTATTAAAATTCATATTATTTAAACGCAATTTGTTTTTTTTTTTTTCTATCTAGAAAGTTTAATATTTTGTAATTTATGAGAAAATTGTTTTGATTTTTCTCTTGTAATCTTTTTAAAACAATAGCCCAATTTCGTTTGGTTTTTTTTTTTTCTTTGGTTTTTTGAAATTTAAACATATCGTTATGCCCTTCAGCTTTGAAAAATATTGTTTTTTTTTTTTTGGTATACTTTCTATCTTGAAGCTTATTTTTCTTAAACCTATTGCTCTTTTTTTCGGTAAAAAGTTTTCACATATCTACAGTGTCCTTATATTTAATAACAGTTTTAGAGAAAAAAAAAGCATAACATGTTGACCTAGTAATAGAATGAAAAAAATGTAAACGTTTTCAATTTCAGTTTACTGCAAGCAGAAAAAGATGTCCTTCAAAATAGTTTTTGCTACTGGTCGGTATAGTCTTATAGTTTTCTATTATAATTCTATTTTATATGAATATAAGGGTGGTAAACGTTTGAGCAGGGGTAGTTTTGATCAAATGCTAATCGAGAGGAACATTTTGCGAAGAGATGTTAAAGGAAGTAATTTAAATATATTTTTTTTAACTTCAAAAGAGATCTCTTAAGACTTTTGCGGTTTCAAGGAGATCATTTGCCAGGAAAGGCATGTTAAAACAGGTTGCTAAATTCTAAAAAGCCTCCATATATATTTTTAAATACTGAAATTAAGCAAATTACAAAAATGGCGCCCAACATAAAATCAAAATAATTACAAATAGTTCAGTAAATTTTATTATATGTGTCATATAAAGCAAATTTAGTATTGTTCTGCCGAAATTGTAAAACAATGGACAAAATTAAAAGTTAAAATATGGCGCCCAACTTATCGTACACTCAGAATCCACCCAGAATATTTGGTATCATTTTGATAGATTTTAAGTAAAAGCAGATTTTTTTAGGTTTATTTCATACTTCAAAGTTAGTTAAACCACAATTCCTTTCAATTTAATTAAATTTTACCAAACTCAAAACACCTCCCTACTTTACATACTACACAACACTAGTGTATGTACTGACATTATTACAAGAATTCTGGCAACAACAAAAAATCAAATGATATGAGTTAAAAAATTCAATTAAAGCTGTAGAAAAGAAGAATCAAACAAAACAAAAAATACTATCAAGAACAAAAATAAAAAATGAAAAAAAAAATTCCCTCTCAGCAATGATAAAAATTTATGACATTTATGAGTAACCACAAAAACTTACAAGGAGAATAACAAGAAAGGATTTAAACAACATGTAGAAAAGAATCTTGAATTCTTTTATCGTATTATACTTGAATATTATAAAACAAAAAAAAAAAAAAAAAAAAAAAACTACTACACAACTACATACATAAAACATCATCAATAAAATTGAAACAAAAAAAAAATAGAAAATAATGAAATCTGTAATCAGTACAATGTATGAAATCTGTTACAAACATGCTTCAAACCATTACACAAGTATGATAAATGCCTTAACAAAGGAATGAAGAATACTAATTTTTTGTTAAGCCTACACTCAAAAAAAAAATAAAAAAAAAGTTAATGAAAGAAATTTTAACTAAAATCTGAAAACATGTATTGAGCGTAAGAGGAGAAAAAAAAAGATAGACATATTTTTTTTAACGGACCTGGAATTCCTTATGGAATCTAATCTAATCTAGCGCTTTAAAAAAAATGGCGCTGGGATGGCGCTTTTCAGGTTTTTATTTAGCGCCGTAAGTGCTGTTTCCGTAAAACGCGTGTTTTTCTCAAATTTACATAAAACATTATTTAAAATTATTTTACAGAAACAACCAGTCAATTAAAATTTTGTTATATAAATTAAAAAAATCAATTGAATTTTTAAAAATTTGTGAACACAAGGTGGAGCAAAAAACATCATCTGATTTTCTTTCGCTATAACTTTTTTTTTTTAAGTGAAAACTCATTTGGTGTTTATCTTATTATGTTTATTTGCTCCTTAAAATTTTGTTTCAATATATTCTGGAAAATTATGTTCGACGAACACCCACCGTGGGCGTTGATGCAAATTTGGGTTCTTTTGATTACATTTTGTGGTGTCAATTTCGGCACGAATGTAGATTGACAACTTGATACCACAAATGCTTGACACCACAAAATGTAATCAAAAGAACCCAACTTTGCATCAACGCCGACAGTGGCCATTTGTTCTTAAGCTCCTCCCAGTTCAAGACTCCTCCCATTCAAGACTTCAAATGTCTCAAGACGAAGTTCCCACAAATCACCGGATCGTCAAATCTATCAAAAAAAATAAGGCATAATCACCTTTTCCGACGTAATGGTGCTTCATGATTTATGCGTAGATTTTCAGTTCCTCCAAAACCGTGGTTACTGAGATAAAAAATTAGCCTTGTCACTCATGATCATTTTTAATAGAAAATCATCCACATCGTCGATGAGTTCGAAAATCTTACGGATGTATTCTTCGGAATACGGTCCAATTGTTGAGCACATTTTCACGCACTGCTTCGATTTTTTTACACGAACGTCCAGTTTGGGGACTTCCGGGACCGCTCTCTTCAAACCGGGTCGCAAGACGTCAACATTTTTGCGCAGTGGCTGCTGAATGATTGAGATATTTTCGTCGAAATTCACGTTGCGTTAACACCACCGACGAATTTTTGCGAGCAAACTTTGTCACAATTATCGTTCTTGAGACGTATAGCGTGTTCTTGAGGCGTATAGCGATTCTTAGTTATGCACTATAAATTTTGCATGCTTCTACTTCACGAATGTCAAAACCTAACTAACATACGATGGAATTTACAAACATGGCATTACTTTCCAATAGGGTGATAGTTATTGCCCCACAAAAATTTTGCCATCAATAACATATATTTTTTTTCTTCTATGTTTCCTCAACGGATTTTTATTTAAGATTTGATGTCAAACAATTAACAAGATTTTCAATAACTTAAACAATTTTAAATCAATAAGAACGAAAAATTAAATTTTATTTTCCAAAAACAGCGTTTTTTTTTATCACTTCTTAATACTTCCGTCGCATAATGTAGTTTAAGGAGTACATATTTGCATTAGATATATCACGATTTGCTTCTTTAAGAGCCTGACTAAGTGTTTTGCTTTGAAAAAATTTGGTATTACTATTTCGAAAGAATTAATTCAATGTGGAGTAAATTCCATTAAAATGAAATTCAACTTTTAAACACGTTCACAAACCGTTCCATGAAAGAATTTTCCAATAATTCAATAACCACATACATTCTCATAGCTTTCAATTTAATAGAATACAGAGTTTTATGCATAATTGGAATCAACATCAATGTTGTTTTTATTGATTCAAATCTATTACAAAAAAGCTGAACAAACCATTTCCTTAATTCAATTTGTAAAAGATATTATATCATGTATTTTTTTTTCATTCAGTGTTTTGTAAAGGTTTGTGTCTAAGATTACACATTAGAAACAAAGCTGAATTATGAACTTTTCTTTTAATCTAGTACAAAATGTATAGTGAAAATGTAAGTGATAATAATTAAAGAAATAAATTATGATTTCAGTAAATGGTACGATTGAAGCATGAATATTAATTGAATGAATTAAAAATTAATTCATTCCAAACTCTGCTACTATTCTGTTTATTCTGCGCATAAAAATTTTATCTGGCCTAATGCTTCATGTCTCTTGGGCCATTAAAACCAGATAAGTTCATTATTATTTATAGAATTTTTAAACTCACCCTTCCCGGCTGCACAAAAATAATGATTTATTTTAAACTCACCTGCAAAGAGATATTTAAAAAACATATTTAGTTACTCAAAAACATTAAAATTACATTAATTTATAAAACAAACATGTATCGTTTAATTACAAAACAGAAAAAATACAAACGTAATAATGCAAATAGTCATTTAAATAAATCATAAATATTAAATTATAATCATGTTATTATTATTTATTTTTTTGTAAATGCTCTCTCATCTGAAGGGAATATATTTGTTTTTGGCATTCCGTTTGTAACACAAACAAAAATTTAGTCCTGGAGAACCTCATAATGTATATATATTATTGGTACTTATTATAAACCGAGTCGATCAGCACAATAGACTTCATTTCGCTTTCTAACAAATTCAATTTTAAACCAGCTTCTCTGATTTTCTTTAATTTTACTTACATTTTTTAAAAAATGTAGTCTGTTGGAAAAAATCGTCGAATAATTAAATGAACAAGAACGAACTACTTCAAAAAAAAAAAAATATACAGGTTGGTTGAAAAGTTCCTGCGCTTGAAATGAAAGAATACTGTTTTTGTTACGAAATATATTTTTTATTCAATATAATCTCCTAGAAGCTCAATACACTTGTTTCAGAGATCTTCCAATAATTCTATCACATCCTTATAATGGTTTTTCGGAAGCTCTGCAAAATAACCGTCTACGGCTGCTATGGCCTCTTCATTCGACGAAAAATGCTTTCCACGAAGGAATTGTTTGAGATTTCTGAAGAGATAGTAGTCACTGGGAGCCAAATCTGGTGAATACGGTGGATGTTCAAGCAATTCGTACTTGAATTCTTTGAATTTAGCCATCGTCAAAACACTTTTGTGAGCAGGTGTATTGTCTTGATGAAAAATTATTTTTTTCTTCTTTAAACCAGGTCTTTTCTCACGAATTTTTTCATCCAGCTGATCCAAAAGGCTGCAATAATATTCAGAGTTGATTGTTTTACCTTTCTGAAGATAATCAATCAACAAAATTCCTTTTGCATCCCAAAAAACTGATGCCATAAACTTCTTTGCTGATCGTTGTGACTTCACCTGCTTTGGAGCTGAACAACCAGCTTCAGTCCACTGTAAACGTTCTTGTTTCAATTTAGGATCATGGTGGTAGATCCAAGTCTCATCCATAGTTATAAAACGACGCAAGAAGTCGGTTTTATTCGACTTAAAACGCTTCAAATTACGCTGAGAAATTTGTTTTCGATCCAGTTTTTGTTGAATTGTTAATGTGTGCGGCACTAACTTTCCAAACAGTTTTTTCATATGTAATTCTTCATGTAAAGTATGGAGTACTCGTTCGTCTGAGATGCCTATGGCATAAGCAATTTCACGCTTAGTCAAACTTGGATCTTCACTAACAATATTATGTGCCTGCTCAATGATTTCTGCTGTGGTTGCAGTTTTTGGTCGTCCTTCGCGTGAATCCTCTTCAAGGCTGGTACGACCACGTTTAAATTCACCAGCCAAAAATTCAACGGTGTGCTTTGAAGGTGAGGACTCCTTATAAACTTCTAACAATTGTTCATAAATTTCCTTTGCTTTTAAACCCTTCAAAACAAAGAATCTAATGACTGCACGATATTCAATTTTTTCCATATTAAAAAAAATCAATGACACGTCAACTTCAAATGGCTTGTAAACAATGAAAGAATTGACAGAATGACTTGCAATTTTGCATGTGTTCTCAGGACAGTTATACCAACTTGAGAAAAAAAAGTTTGGAGCTAGCAGTGCCATATCTTGATGAGCGCAGGAACTTTTCAATCAACCTGTAATAAATGAGCTGTAAACTAGAACGCCCAACTCTATAGCACGATTATGACATTAGCATTAAAAATTTACGAAATCAACTTTGATGTTGATATCGAGCATAATGTACCGCCGTTAGATTGCATTTATATTATGATCAAAATCTAGTATAAACTAGATTGTGATCATATAATACTGTATTTTATTATACACTAACTAGATTTCGAAATTTACCCAGTAAAACTTTGGTAATGGGTGCGATATTCTCATGCGTTACCTTGTAATGACAGCTCGTTACCTTTTTTATTATTTGTAAGCATAAAGTAATAAGTTATTGATTACGTAATATATGATTTATAAATGTAAAGTAATAATTGACATTTTTGAAAATCTATTTTTAGATACATTACTTTGTGTTTTATTGTAAGCAAAAGGGTAATGTATGTTTGTTTTGACAACACTAGCGAAAAAACGAAGCGCAATAATTCATTTAAGTTTACAGCAATCAAATACTATATGCGTCTACAGCTCAGTGGGTAGAGTTCTTGGCTGGCAACCAGAGTTCCCTGGTTCGATTCCCATCATGACCACATTATTTTTAATAACGTTTGAAATATTTGTAATATTTTTTTTTTTTAATAAAAATTCCTCTTTTTTAAAAATCTATTTTTAGATTATTACTTTTTCCATTCTCGTAACCATTAACCCCTTACATTGTCACCTCGTAAAGTAATGGGTATATACATTACTTTGAGGCTCATTGCCTGTAAAATTCATCAGTAAAGTAAGGTGTAACGTAATGCATGATCCCCTATGGCTACACATTACTTTACACATTATTTAGTAATGTGTGGTTTTGCTGAGTAGTTTAAAATGGATTCCGAACGTAATGTAAATGCGGCCTTCCATTTAAATAAACACAACCTTAAAATTTTCTTTTTTAATTCTTTTGAATTATTTTGCTTAAACTATTTTTTTTTGTGAAGGGCGTACAAAGATTCGTCTTGGCCAATTGTAACACTCTTTTTTGAATTCATTATACTGTTTGTGAATTCAACAACAAAAAAAGTAAATAATGAAAACAAACACTAATTAAATCATATGTTTGTGAAATTTAATAAATTTTCTAGTGTAAAAATGTAGACTGAAACAAAAAAAAATAATACAATAATTATAATGAATATTGTGCAAACAAAATACACTGCTGAGTTTAGAGAAAAAAAATCTAAAAAGTAAACAAAAACTGTAGTCATTGAAATTTATGAGAACATAGGATAAATACTTATTTAAATACTTTACAAAAAAATTTATATATTTAAACTACACTCTAAACACAATAGATGAAAATTTTGAACCTGGTGTTTTCAGACGATTAGCACTAGTCGACAACAAGTTGGAATTTGAAAATCTTTTATTTATATTGTTATTATATTTAATCAAATGGTTTAAACAATTTGTTGAAAGTATCCAAAACAATGCATACCATGGAAATACAACTCTGTAGTTTTCACTACAGTTTTCGGGCTTCAAACATTGCGCAAAGCTTTAGCTATTGTGAACAAAATACTGATCTTTATTTATAACTATTGTCAATTTCTATCTGAGGATTAGTCCGATATTGTCTTTGTCAACAACAATATTATATAGTGTTTCCAGTTCGGTTAATCGATTAACCGGTTCCTCGATTAATCGCCTCCCATTTCGGTTAATGTCGAAACAAATAATTTAAAACTCAAACAATTATTCGACCCGAATAATCGATTAAAAAATAGGTCAATTAACCGGTTAAATTTGTAATATGAAGTTTTCCGTTTTTTTTTTTTTTTTTGTTTTCTTAAAACTTTCTAATTTTGTTAACTTTGGCAAGAAAATTATATGAAATATGATGGACAATTTAAATTTTTGTTTCAATTTCCTTAAAATAAATAAATTTCAAAATAATATAAAATATTATTTCCATGACCAAAAAAATGGAAAAAGAGCTTTCAATCTCCGTATACCGAGCTGATAAAAGATCTCATCAGAACGCGAAGTTTAAGAAAAGCTAGAGCTTCTAATCAGAGCTTTAACAATAAACCTATACAAATATTTTTCTCTTTAGCAATGAAACACATGACTAGGTATTATTCCTGGCAAACACTATGATGTTACTTAGTTTTAAAATAATTATATAAAATTGCTTTAAATTTGAAAACTGAATTTTGTAAAAAACAGTTTCATTTCAATTTCTATGAAAAAAATTTTAAAAACTAAAAAATAGCATGGAATTTGATTTATCATTAAATTTTGATGAAGTATGAACTTCAGTAGAATTAAGTTGTTTAGTCAAAAATATTTAATAATTCGCGTATTTGAATTCTTAATTGCACAAACAAAGAAAAATCGGTGAAGACTTGTCAGTAATATGCGTGATTTTTACATCTTTTCTAATAGATAACCTCTTTAACTCTAAAGCTTAAACCAGGTAGTGAAAGAGACAGGAAACAGTGGCAGTTCTATCAAATTTTGTGAATTTCGCAAAAACTATTCATATCTTATTTTTTACGAAAATGCTATTGAATTTTGAAGGCTCTTGTTTATTTAAGCATTTTTTTTTATTCTGGGCAGTATCGTATGCAGGAACTATACACATACAGGACTATCTACATTGCGTTTTTAAGGTTCTACTTCCACTGAATACGTCTGACATTTTCTTTTTAAAGAGTCTTCAGATTCCTAAGAAAAAACGCCAGTTTAGAAACCATGATTCTCTAAAAAATCTCAGCATGCTTTGAATTACCCAGCAAAACTTTGGTAATGGGTGCGATATTCTCATGCGTTACCTTGTAATGATAGCTCGTTACCTTTTTCATTATTTGCAAGCATTAAGTAATAAATTACTGATTATTGATGACGTTATATATGATTTATAAACGTAAAGTTATAATTAAAATATTTTTGAAAATCTATTTTTAGATACATTACTTTGTGTTTTTTTGTAAGCAAAAGGGTAATGTATGTTTGTTTTGATAACACTAGTGAAAAAACAAAGCGCAACAATTCATTTAAGTTTAAAGCAATCAAATACTATATGCGTCGATAGCTCAGTGGGTAGAGTTCTTGGCTGGCAACCAGATTTCCCTGGTTCGATTCCCATCTTAACCACATTATTTTAAATTACAAATATTTTAAATAAATTATTTGTAATAATTTTTTTTAATAAAAATTCCTCTTTTTCAAAAATCTATTTTTAGATACATTACTTTATCCATTCTCGTAACCATATAAGTAACCTCTTACGCTATTACCTCTAAAGTAATGGGTATATACATTACTTTGAGGCTCATCGCCCATTAAATTCAACAATGAAGTAAGGTGTAAATTGGCGCCTATGGCTATACATTACTTTACCCATTATTTGGTAATGTGTGGTTCTGCTGGGTATCCTAAACAAACAATTTAAAAACCAACGCAATAGATTTTACTTGATATTTCATCAAAAATCAGCTCTTTGTGTCCTTATTGATGAAAGAAATACATTTATTTTGCATTGAACGATTAATCGCCAACTTTTTTGATTAATCGACCCGAATAATCGATTAATAAATTTTCATAATTTTTTAAATAATGACCTAACCGAATAACCGGCAGGATCGAATAATTGGAAACACTAATATTATACTAAATAAGGCACAAATATTTTCTAGTTATTATTATAAGTTTTAACTGGAATTTCAAGATATTTTTGTTGAAAAAAATCCGATGTATTTACTTAATTATGTATATTTATCTAAGAGATTAAAAGTCAATTGCAATACAACACATATTTTTATATAATATATCTACATTATTATTAAACTATATATAACTACAAAAGATTATTTACTTATTTACTATAGCAGGCTCAAGGCTAAAATTATGTTGCAAAAAGGGAATACATTAAACACAGGCGTTTTGTTTACTTTACATGTACTATAATATATTGCATGTTGTAAGTGTAGTAGTAGTGGTGAAAGGGAATATAGTAAAATAACAGGAAATGTCTATCCCTGGCTGTTAATGTTGATGATGATGATGACGACGACAAGGAGGACAGCAACATCTTCAACAATAAAAACAATGTTTTGTATATATTTTTCTTTTTGTGGATTACAAAGTAAAAATAAAGAATGTAAAGCCTTTTGCTGTATATCTTACAAGTAACATCATAAAACATTGTTACATATTATTGAAGGCAGGACTTAAAAGAAGTGAAGTATGTAGTTATATGTGTGAGAAAATTTCGTAAAAATTTGTTCCCAACTTTTTCCTTTAGAACAACTCTCAGATTTTAAGGAACAATAATTATTTTAGGTACTTTTTCTATGGAAGAATGAGGAAAGAATTTTGGATAGTTTTTTTATATAGAAGTTATATCAGATTTTGAGGACATTTTTCTATAGAACACTCTTAAAAGGACATTTCATTAAAATAAAACTCCTTAGATTCTAAGGACATTTTTTCTAAAGAAAACTCCTCAGATTCTAAGAAAATTTCCCAGATTGAAAGGAAATTTAGATAAAGAAAACTTCTCAGATTATAAAGACATTTTCCCATACAAAACTTTTCAAATTATAAGGAAAATTGCTATAGAAAACTATTCAGATTCTTAGGACGTTTTGATATAGAAAACCATAAAATTCTGAAGTTTTTTTTCTGTAGAAAAACTCCTAGATACAGATAACTTCTGGGAAAATTTCAGAAAATTCAGATTCTTAATAATTTTTGCGATAGAAAAACCTCAGATTCTAAAGAAATTTTCTATAAAAAAAAACACACACAGATTATGAAAAATATTTACACAGAATAAACCTTACTATATCCTGTAGCAAATACCCTCATACGAGGGCGAATCAATAAGTCCGTGACTTTTCGAACTTCCCTCGTAGCTATATGAAATGCAACACTGCTCCCATCAAGTACCACCTATTAATAGACTACTTTCAAATTTTGAGCAAGTTCTGTCATTAACTTTGCGTTTAACAGCAGGATTTTTCTAGGTCCATAAAATAGGCATTTGTTTGATCAATAATTTCATCGTTGGAGCTCAATCTCTTTCCACCAAGGCATTTCTTTAGGTTTGGAAATATTCACTGGGTGATAAATCCAGAGAATACGGCGAATGAGGGGGCAATTCGTAGTCACTTCATGGATTTTTGCCATAAAAACTAAGCTGTCACACGATTCCGTTGGTGGTCGATTGTCAGCAAACGCGGCAGCCATCTTGCGGAAAGCATTCTCATACCCAAGTGAGCGTTCAAAATTGAAATTGAGATGCCTATGTCTTCCACAATCTATCGCACATTCAATATCCGATCGGCCAACACCATATCGTGAATTTTTTTTAATTATTTCGGTTGTAGAGACCTCAACTGGGCGTCCAGAACGTTCGTCATCTTCTGTGCTTGTAAGGCCACAACGAAAGTCAGTAAACCTCTTTTTTATCATTGAAATCGATAGTGCAGAGTCCCCATAGTATTTATCAAGCTTTCCTTGGTTTGATTGAGGTATTTTTTCGCAAAAAATAATTTTTAATGAGAGCTCGAAATTCACTTTTTTCCATTTGTTAAAAAAGCCACGAGGTTGTATGTTTTGAACAACTGTTAAACGCAAAGTAAATGAACTTGATTAAAATTTGACAAAAGACTACTAAAAGGTGGTACTTGATGGGAACAGTGTTGCATTTCATATAACTACGAGGGAAGTTCGAAAAGTCACGGACTTATTTATAAAGATTTTTTTAAATAAAACCTTAGGTTAAAAACTTTGTTGCTATATAAAAACCCCCAGATTCTAAGCACTTTTTTCTATTGTTTTCTATTTAAACTTTTTTCAATATAAAAATCTTAGATTAAAAGATTTTCCCCCATAGAAAACCCCTTCAAATTTGGAAAACTTGTTCCTATAGAAAACCCCACTGGTTTTGAAGAATGCTTTGTATAAAAAAAAATCCTTTAAGAACTTTTTCTTGGGGAAGACTTTTTCCAACAAAAAAATCTTCATATTCCCAGAACGTGTTCAATAGAAAAACTCACAAATTTTAAGGATTTTTCTATAGACTTTTCTAGAGATCTTTTTCTACACTCAGAAGAAAAAGTTAGTAGAAAAATTTGTAAACGGTTTTCAATCCCACTTTACTATTTTTGTACTGATTTTTAGTAAAAAAAAATATTATTTAGCAAATATTTTTGCTCTTTAAATTTTACAAATTACAGAATTTTTAGAGAATATTTACAAATTTTTGTTGCTAATTTCAGAAATCATTTTACAAATTTTTGAAAACCGATTTGCTTTTAGCAAAAAAAAAATACTTATTTTAAAAAAGTGGATATTGAGGGAAATGTTGTTTCTAATTAAAACTTACACCTACAAAGGATCGGAAGTGAATATACCGACATCCATTTAAAATAGCACTAAAAAGTTTTTAGAATAGCACTAAAAAGTTTTTTTAGTTAAATTAGCCCTAAAAACAATTAAAATTTGATCTTAAAAGTAAAAAAATTGACTAAAATATTTTTCAAAAAAGAAATTACCAAATTAAAACAAAATAATAAATTCGTTTATTTATAAACAATTTTTAATTAAAATATTTTTCGAAAAAAATAAATAAAATAAAAAAATGTTCATGCTCGAAAAAAAATTAAATTTTGTACTAATATTAATAATATTTAGTAATTTTGTTTGCTGATTTAAGCAAACAGATTTTAAATTCCACTCTCAAAAAGTTTACTAAAATTTAGTAGCAGCTACTAATTTTTCTACTAATTTCATTAGACTACATGTCAGCAGACATGTGTTGCTAAGATTAGCAAAAAATACCGCTGGGCTCAAATTAGCAGAATTTCCCGTAATAACAGCAAAATTTTTAGTTGCCATTACAGACTTTTTTTGGTGAGTGAATACAAAATCCCTCAGAGGATTATTTGCTAAATAAAAATCTTTAGATTTTGGGTTTTTTATCCATAGAAAACTTTTTAAACTCTGAGGTGTTTTTTCAGTAGAAAGCTCATCAGATTTTTTTTATAGAAAAGCTCTCAAATACTAAAAAAAAATTCTTATAGAAAAACTCTCAGGTTTTAAACATTTTTTTCTTATAGAAAAACTCTCAGAATCGAAGGAGTTTTTTCTGTAGAAGAATTGTAAGATTCAAAAGACTTTTTCTATAGACACACTTTCAGATTGAGAGGAGTTTTTCCATACAAGAATTTATTATTCAAAGGACTTTTGCATATAAAAAACCATACATTTTTGAAGATTTTTTCCTATAAAATATATAAAACCGCAAATTCTAAGAACTCTTTCTTAAGAAAATTTCAAACTTTGAGGACTTTTTCCAATAAAAAACTCTCAGATTCGAAAGATTTTTTGCTAAAGGAAATGCTCTCAGATTCTGTGGACTTTCTTCAGCAGCAAAACTAGCAGATTCTCAAAAAATTTTTCTTTTGAAAACCCATCCGATTCTCAAGTTTTTTTTTTCCTATTGAGCTTATTGTTCAATAGGAAAAATTCTTACAAAATCCGCGACATCAAATTACCACAGAGATAATAAATAAAATCTTTTAAAGCTCTGCTTACACATATCTATTACAACAAAAAAAATAAACTGAATGTAAAAGAATGAATAACAACAAGAAGAAGTAATAATAAAGTACGTGTTAGTATGAAAAGGGAAGCTGTTCATGTGTTAAAAGTTTCAGTTATGTGAACAACAGTAAAAGTATTCTTCTTTTTTTTTCAGTTTTACTTGAATAATTTCAAGTTGTTTGACATATGTGTGTGAGAAATAAATAAGAAGAAAACTGAAATTGTTTTTATGCAAAAAAAAAAAAACAAGCAGAATAAAAAAATATATATATATTACAAACTTGAACAGAAAAATGAAATGAGTAAAAAGGACATATTATAGTTGTTGTAGTGATACTTGTCCTCATTTTCGTGTTTTTTAATTTCCACTTCATGTTTTTATATGTACAAGTACATCTTTTTCGCCTATATATATTAGGGGTATCACTTTGTTAAGGTGAAAAGATTACATGGCACCACTATGTGGGGAATACGGATTTTTTTTATAATTTTATAGAAAAAAGAAGATCGTTCCAATTAAGCACATTTTGTAAAATATCACATTTTTGGCGATTTCCTTTAATTTAAAAATCTAAAATAATAACAGACCTGATATTAAAAGTTATTTAATATAAACTGCAAAAGTATTCTAAAATTTAAAGACAAAAATAATAAATTAAGCGAGATTGAAAGAAATTTGAATATACAACAAAAAAAAAAAATAAACAAAAAATCGCTATAAATTAGTCGATTGTTTTTTTTTTCTAAATAAATAGAAAAATTTAAATTTGTTTGTAATAAAAGGCAATGCATGGAAAAAGTTATTAGAAATCAGTCGCATGGAATGATCAGCTGGTCAGCTATGACCTTCATCAACATTCTTCGCATCTTTTAGTGTTAATAGAAAATATCTCTTATTTAACTCACAACTTTAAATGAAAAAGCTAACCTCACGTGACTTGATTAGGAAGAATTTATACTCACTTAAAATAATTAAAAAGTTATAACCCTTATGAATATATATATTTTAAAAAAATATGTTTTTTTAAGTTTCTACATCTTTTATATAATTATATATGGAAAAATGGTTATTTATTAAACATTTTTGTAAAATTTCTAATAGTTATTTAAATTCTACTTCAGTAAAGGATCTAGACAACTACACTTTTAAGACTATGATCTATTTTGATATTAGTTGTTACTAAGAGAAGTAATAATCAAAAAATTATTTATATTAATTACACGTATTATTTATTTATTTATTCTATTTAATCTTACGAATAAATTCTAAGACTAAATAATTAAAGAAGCGCCAGCTGCAGAGGCTATCAGCTCATCCTATTAATTAATGTGTTGTTTTCTTTGAAAAAGGGACGGAGGCAAGATTAAACATGATGAAAGATGAAGAGCTTCAAATATGGCAACATCAAATTTCTCTCCAGTAGGAAATATTTCTCTAAACTGACGACCGTGCTGAAAGGTCGCTGCAACATACTTGGACAAAATACAATACAGTAGCTGAGGAGAAGACGGTAGGTCATTTCCTTCGTGATTGCTAGGCACTGCAGGGCATTCGACATATGACTTTGGGCGTTCATATACTGGGCAACCAGTCTGTGATATCTCACAAAGGATCCCAGAAAAACCACACATTACCAAATAATGGGTAAAGTAATGTATAGCCATAGGGGCCGATGGATTACTTTACACCTTATGTCATTGATGAATTTTTATAGGCGATGAGCCTCAAAGTAATGTATATACCCATTACTTTAATGGTGATAATGTAAGGGGTTACTTATATGGTTGCGAGAATGGAAAAAGTAATGTGTCTAAAAATAGATTTTTAAAAAAGAGGAATTTTTATTTCAAAAAATTATTACAAATATTTTTTTTTAAATATTTGTAATTAAAAATAATTTGGTCAAGATGGGAATCGAACCAGGGATATCTGGTTGCCAGCCAAGAAGTCTACCCACTGAGCTATCGACGCATATAGTATTTGATTGCTTTAAACTTAAATAAATTGATGCGCTTCGTTTTTTTGCTACAAAAAAGCACAAAGTAATGTATCTAAAAATAGATTTTCAAAAATATTTCAATTATTACTTTACATTTATAAATCATATATTACGTAATCAATAATGAGTAACTTGTTACTTCATGCTTGCAAATAATGAAAAAGGTAACGAGCTATCATTACAAGGTAACGCATGAGAATATCGCACCCATTACCAAAGTTTTGCTGGGTTGTGTGATACTTTCGGTTATCTCAATCTTTTTGGTTTGGCCTAGTTCTCCATCAGACCCCTGCGGATGATGTGGTCTTTTAAAATAACATCGCTTATTCTACTTGATGCTTACGAGAGCGTGAGCCGCCGCTTGCCGTAATTGCGCGAGATGTTAAATCTTAAAAGAGTTGTTGCGCGCCATCTGATGGAGAGTTGGCGAACTTGTTAAAGCTTTTTAAAGTTAGGTATTATGGGACCACCGAAGAAAGGCGCTGAGATATGTATATGGGATAAAAAACTCATACATATTATTTTTCCTAATTGATGTTACTGTCGCTGGGGATCGAACCCGCAACCTTCTGAGAGAAAAAAAGAACAAAAATGGTTTTCCTTCAATTGTTCTTCTCTAAGGAATAAAAACCTCAAATATTTTAACATTTGCTACATCGTAGTTATCATTCTGAAAATGTGATATGGCCATAACTTGTAAGAAAATTGCATTTAATTCACCCAAAACAATGCATTGCAGCGAAAAGATAATTTTACTCATCTTTTAACTTTTGAATGGTTAACGATTGTTCTGATGTATACACTTGTTTCAGATGTAAGACCGCACTGCTAGGTACCACTGTGTGAGTATTTTTCTCCAGAAGCTGATGACGTTCGAGCCTGTTCTACGTATAGGATTAGGCACTTTTGTCAAAAGAAAGACGAATTTTTAACCTGGAACTCACAACAACACTTCATCTGCAGAAGGCCACTGCATGTCCCCAGTTACAGGGAATTTTATGGAAGTAAACGGAAAGACGAGATAGTTTCGTGTTTCGCTGGGCATTATCTCAGCAGCACAAAAGCCAGGTGTCGTGAAATCTACACATGTAGGACAGTGTCCTCGCAATATCTCTTCTCAATGGAAGTTACATTTCGATGCTGATCAATATTACTTATGAATTTTAAAGTAGAAACTTTAATTAAACTTCGTGTTTATTTTTAACGTCATATGTACTATGTCTATGTTTCGCTAAGAAAAATTAAGTCAGCAAGTCAGCACAGCACAGCTGTCGTCGTTCATTGTGAAATCGTTACCGTCGGCTACTACGAAAAACTAAGGTTCAATCAACTTTTCCGATGTATCTGCCATCCCCACGTTGACTTTGAGAGGGTGATATGGTGATTCATGAATTAAGCGTGTATTATCCGTTCCCCAGAATCGATAATTTTTCTTATTGACGTGAATACTGATATAAAAATGATCCTCGTCGCCATGATCACTTTTGATGGAAAATTATTCACTTCGTCGGTGAGTTCTAAAATCGCGTATTCTTAAGGCGAATAGCGATATTTTTTTATTCAATATAAGTTTCGCACGTGTGTACTTAACAAATGTAAAAACCATATCAATCATATCAATAGGGTGATACTTATTGGCCCAATGTGTATATCATATTCTGTTCTTTTGGTGAGTGAGAGCTTTCTTATTATTTTTGTTTTTTTTTTTGTACCCAAGTCTGGATATCCTTTTCGATATGTCCGGCCCATTTCATGTTACCGACGTTACACTGTGGCACCCAATGCAGATCTAACGTCGCTGTGCAACAATTTCTTTAAACTTTCTCAGGCAACAAAATATAAACCACCTAATGTTGGCAAATCTTTGGCGACGGTTGGTTACATGTAGGAGGAACATCGATAACAGCGGCCAACCTTTAGTTGACGCTTACTTGGCTACGTTCCCATAACGTTAGAAAAATTAAAAAATAGTTGATCTAAAAGTAGATTTTTCAAGAAAATTACGACAGTTATTTTTGGCACCTTCGGCAATTTCTGTCTGTGTTCTTCTCTTCAAAACGAGTACAGTTTAAGTTTAGGAGACCTAATCCTAGACGGACCGGAGATCAGACAGATCATTATTAGTGCTTTCACACAGTCGAGAGAAAAAATACTGGAAATTGGTAGTCAAAAACTAAAAATGGTAATGTAAATAATGTAATGTATTTAATGTAAAGAAAATAATGTAAAGTATGTAAAGCAATGTAAACAACAAAATGAATGTAATTTACACAATGTACTTTCTTCTTTTCATCCAAAAATTCATTTTCATTCGTCTGTGCCAACATGATTTCCATGTTGTCACTATTGCACTTATTTTGTGCGATGTTGTATCCGATTCGACAAGGATCAATTACAGTCTTCTTGTTCAACTTAGCAGAGGATACGTAAGAATTTGTAAAATTGTGCTGTCAGGTTAATAAAGTTATTTCTATTTTTTTTTTTTTGCGTTTCAATCTAATATTGACTAATTTTGCGTGTTTGTAATTTTCTTCTTATGTCTTAATCTTCTTCTCCCAATTCCTCCTTACCTTACACCTTATAATAATTTATACATTTTCATATTAAGAAAACCATTGTTTATATATAATTTAATAATATAAATAAACAATAATTTGTTTTGTAATTTAACATTGAATAAATAATTATATACTAACCTCATTAAGTAAACAATAACGTTGAAACACGTAACAATACTTTTAATGCTAATGCAGCAAAATTAAGACATTAAAACAACAAAATGAAAAATATTTATCGTACTATCTTGAATAAGAGATTTTCTGTTAAAAGTTGTAGTACAAAGGTGAAGATAATGGAATTATGGCTGTCAGTAGCAGTAAAATATACACCAAATTGTTGAGCAAATAAATATTTTAACAAACAACTCAAACAATCAACAATTTGCTTATGGATTTATATTTTCTATATAAAATATATACCTTATTGCGAGTTTAGTAATTCTGGGAAATGAAAAAAAAAGCCAACAAACTAGATCGTTTTAAATGTTAGGAAAAGTGTAACAAATGAATACTCAATTTAATCAACCAACCAACCAACACTTTCAATTTTCAATATTTTCATTTTCTTGTTTTACACACAACATCTTAAACGTGTTTTTAAGTAGAAGTAATAAAAGGTGAATACTTTTTCTTTTTTCTTTCTTCTTTTTTTTTTTTGCAAAACAAGTAGAATGTGGTAAACAAATTTATTGAATTTTTAAAAATTTAGCTCGCTCTTTTAGAATTCTTTGATCCAAACTGAAAGATTAGGAAAATATAATAAATATCCATACCTTAAAAAAAATGATTCTTTGATCATCGCAAATGAAATTTTGAACTATTTTGGACTGTTTATTGGCGCTCAATGTAATGCTCTCTACCTGTAACTCATTTTCTCTACTACATCTATACCAATATATTTGTCCTGTGTCATATATCATATAAACTGGCGCGAAAGACAAAGGCAAATAGTGATGCCTCATGTTATTTTATTAAACAATGGCATTTTCCATCACTCTGACCAAAACTTTCGGCGATAGGTCCTCACATTCTTGACGGATATTGTCTTTAAGAGCTGCAAGAGTCTGAGGCTTGTTGACATAAACCCGCGACTTCAAAAAGCCCCACAAAAAGAAGTCTGGAGCGGTTATCGGTTGTGTCACTTGTGCACTTGGGCTCTTCGTGGGTTACACGCGGATTTTCAGTGCCCCAGAAGGGTAAATTTTGCTTATTTTCGTACCCGCTAAGATGGAAATGGGCCTCATCACTCATGATTATTTTTGATGAAAAATCGTCTTCATTATTGCTCAAATAAATAGTCACCGCGTTCTGGAGCAGTGTAGCGTAACATTGTTTATTAACGTGTATTTCGCATGTGTTTACTACACTAATGTCAAAACAGAACTGACATTAGGGGCCAATCGCAAAATTTATAGCATTTTCTGATAGGAGGATTAATTTTGCGCCACCTTGTATACCAGGGGTGCCCAAAAGTTCCTTATGGAAGAGCAAACACCAATACATTTAAAGAGTAACTAATTTTGATTCAATATTTTTTATTGTAAAAACCAATACATACAAAGAAAAAATTATATTTCATATCATACGTTAAACAAAAACAAAATCTACATTGATGATCGCTGTCGTCAATGTTTACCAGCAAAGCATAAGAAAGTGTTGTTGCTTTGCACTTGCGAGTATACAGTGAAGATCGACAAAAAAAAACATAATAAGGCAAAGTTGTTTGTGTGTTTCGTATTGCTTTTACAAAAAACAAATGAGCATCAATCGCATAGGGCTTGGGCACCCTTGATATATACTATCTCCTGTTCTTTTGGTGCATGACAGTTTCCCTATTGCTTGTTATTCAGAAATCATAATTCCTATGTGTGCTTGCCGATAGTCTAACGGCTCTTCTATTCAGCTGTTTTAAGCAATATATTCGATAAAGAAAATGTTTCATAAAATTGTTTTCAAAACACTTTTCAGTATACTTTTCAATCATAGACTATTTTGGTATATATTTTACTTTTTTGTATAGTGCTTTATTTTGTAAGAAGCAAATAAATATTGTTACATTTTTATTGTTGTTGTTGTTTGTATTTATCCTTAGTACCACCCTCTTACAATTCCATGCTTCTTGCCGCCACCTATATTTTTAAGTGCCAATCTATCTTATTTTTACGTGCCACAAATCTAATCAATATTTGAAAAGCTGTTAAAATTGTAATAGAAATAATAAGTAAGTTTTTTTTGCAAGAGATCGAAACGAATTTTAAACACGTTACCGCAAAGATTTCTAAGAAAAATAAAGAGAGTGAATTTAAAGTTGACTGTGAATTTGAAAGTGAAACTTTTTCTTTCTAGCAAAACATTCTTTATAGGAATTCTGCACAGTCGATTAAAGAAAAATTTCATTGTAAATGCAATTTTTCTTATATTGCTAACACCTGTGAGCAATAAAAAACCACAAGATATAACGCCTACCACCTATATATCCTAAAAACTAAAAATAGAATAAAATTAACAGAAAAACATACACAAAATTTTATATTTATTAATTGTGTTTGTAAAGGTGTGTAGATATATTTTTATCCAATATGACCAAGAACTAAAACATTATATAAATGTTTTAATTATTAAAAAATATAATAAAAAAAAATATATTAAATTTTATTTAAATATAACACGCCTGTTTCACATATATCCTGAAAAATTATTATTAAGAAAAATTATTGACATATTGACATAGTATATGCAATTTTTCTTATATTGCTTACACCTGCAAGCAATAAAAAACCACAAGATAGAACGCCTACCACCTATATATCCTAAAAACTAAAAATAGAATAAAATTAACAGAAAAGCATACACAAAATTTTATATTTATTAATTGTGTTTGTAAAAGTGTGTAGATATATTCTTATCCAATATGACCTAGAACTAAAACATTATATAAATTATTTAAAAATATAATGAAAAAAAATATATTAAATTTTATATAAATATTCGAGCCTGTTTTTCATATATCCTGGAAAATTATTGACATTACAAAAATTTGTATATTTTCAGGTACGTGGTATTCGTCTTTGGAATTCGACCAAAAAATGGTGTTTGGCAAAACTCGCATGAAATTGAGTATATTTTTGCATTACATTCTTTAATTTCGAGTAGATTTATGTATGTGGAATCGTTCAAAATTTGTTTTATTTTATATTAAAAATATAAAAAATTAAACATTCCCATTTTTAAAAGTTAGTTTTTTATATAACTGAACTCGTCCTTTAAAAAAAAACACAAATTATGTTTTTTTTTTAGTTTTACTTATGTTTACACATTTTTTATTTCACTTAGGTCGGCTAACTTTTCTAAAAGTGTGCTCATATAATAACTATCCAGCGGTATATTAATGCAAATTTTACACTATAGGCTGAGATTAGTAACTAAATTCCTTAACCAAGAGTAAAATTTGCATTAAAATAAATCTGATTAGTTTTAAATTGAGCTTTCTTTGACATAAGTTAGCCGGCCTTAGGTTAATTTAAAATCGACTCATGTGCAAAAATAGGACATACACTTAAGCCCAAATGACGGCTTATTGTGTGCTCTTGATATTATTTTATTAGGGAAAATTTCGTCTTTAAAATCAATCGGAATTGAAGCAATTCCAAAAGCAAAGCAAAAAGTTTGTCTTTGATTTCGGCCAAACAATGTAATTGCAGAAGTTATTTATTGACATATTAAAAAAAATAGTAAAAGGGAAATATTCAGTATGTAGGCAATAACGTTTTATTTGATAGGAAGTTTTATTCGATTAACGCCTTCCTGCCATATATCCTTTTAAAAAATAATTTTAACCATGATCGATAATATGTTTACTATATATATATAGTATATATAGTATATATATAAATTAACAACAAACCTATCTTTCATATATCCCAATAAATCATCATATCATCTTATATATGTAAATTCGTAGAAAAATAACAAAAATTTCTATTGAAATTTAATGTGTAAATTAAATTTTATTTAAAATTTAATTTCAAGCTTCGACTCGCCTTTCTCTCATATATCTATTTTTATAATTTATTTTATCTTAAATATGCAGTTATAAATTTTAAAATCATAGTTTTTTTTTTTTTAATGTATCACATTTATATTAATCGCTTGATCAGAAGACGGCAAACTAAGTAATTGCCAACTCTTTAAAATATTTCTTTCAAATAAATTTTTTTTGAAATTGATTGTACCTATATTGATTTTTGTTTCTTAAATTTCGTAGCGCACTCTTAAAATCGGTTTTTATAAACTTTCTTTATTTGCTTTTCTTTCCTTCTTTTTTTTTTGTTATTTCTTTATTTCTATGTTACATGTTGTATATTAGTTGACTGCCACAGCAAATTTTTGGGGCTAACAACAGCTTTTACTGTTTCAGTTTCTTGATTAAAATTGTGTAGAAAAACAAGAAAGTTGCTATTTAGTTTTTCTTTCTTTGCAATTTTCATTTTATTACGTTTTTCTTTTTTTTTTTTTTTGTTTGTAGAAATGTAGAATTTTTGATTTGATTATATTGATTTCCTTTTTTGCTAAACGATGCTGTATAATTGGTTTCATTTCTTTCATTTTCCAAGAAAATTTGCATGCATAAAGTTATGAGTTGATTGTTAAATATAAAGCAAAGAAATAAGTTTTAAAGACTTTTTGACATTTAATTGTTTAAAATTAAAATTGTAAAGTTTTGCTAGACAATTCATAAAAAACAAGTTATTCAATAAGTTAGTAAAATATTAAGGATTTTTTCAAGTGAGAAAGAAATGAACTTAAAAGGAGTTTTAGAAAAAAGTTCTTGACAACTTTGTATATCGGGTGAGCGTTTAGAAAGTATTTTTTTTTATACATATTGGATGATTTGTATTTTGGGTTTAACTGAAAATCAGTAATTTTTTATAAAGTATAAATTTTCCTAATATCTGTAAACTTTTTGATAGAATTGAATATGTAATTGTTTTTTTTAATCCTCTGTCCATTTTGTTGTTAAAAGAAAAACTAGCACAAACAATAACAAACTTTGTATTAAAAACAAAAACTCATTAACATTATTGTTTTGCACCCATAATAATAATGTACGCTTGGATATTCTTTTTCTATTCTATGTTAACAATAACAGATACAATTTTACTACACACTTGAAAGTCGATTAACAAGTCGTAAAATATTATTAAGTGAGCGGTTTTAATATTATGGCGCTCGAGCAGGGACAAAAACTTATTTTGCCATGTCTGGTCTACTAGACTGAATAGGGCCGCCAATCAGGAATAATTAATTTTGAAAGAAAATATTCTTAATTAGATATTTCAAACCAAGAGTGCATTTTTTGAGTTGGCAGCAGAGAACTGCAAAATCAACTTTTTTCTTGATTTAATCATACACAAAAATTCTTGTTCACTTTTAATAATTCAACAAAATTCACTGTAGAATAAAATCAGCATCATGTTACTGAACACAGTTAAGTGATTACATTTGCATAAAACATAAACGACAGATGATTCACACTGATTCCAATTACGCGTTCAGTAACATGATGCTGATTTTATTATACAGTGAATTTTGTTGAATTATTAAAAGTGAACAAGAATTTTTGTGTATGATTAAATCAAGAAAAAAGTTGATTTTGCAGTTCTCTGGTTGGAAGTAAAAAACTTTACCCATACTGAGACATTAACATTTTTTAAGATGATGAATAGTTAACTATAAATTCTGTGATTGCCAAAAAAGGATATTAAAGAAAGAAAATAATGCCTAAAAAAACAAAGTATTAGAAAAACCATGAATTACTCCCGAGCAGAACAAACATTTTTTGTTTCCTTGACTCTCAAATATATGCTACCCATAGAATAAAATACATTAAAATACACATAAAAAAATTCATTAAAATACTACTATATACATTAAAACTGATTAATATATTATATACATTAAAACTGATGTTTAAATCTAAGGCTAGGCCATGTTTTTGTACGACCAAGAATGGCGCCTGAGCAGGGACAGAATTTTTTATATTTTTAATTATAAATTACCGATTATTTCCTTATACCCTAACCGAGCACTAGACCCCACGACCTCCATACTAATAAGTCGGCACGCTGCCAACTAGCCTACTAGAGCGCTCCGGGACAGTAATTTAAATGTTTATGATGTACTTATATGTAAGAACCTGCGTTAATCGAGATCTTGGTATACAGTTGTGGAGTATTTTATAACATATGGTCTTTTTCAAATTAGTTCGGCTGAAGAGGATTAAATCAACAAGAAAAAACTCTTTTATAAAGTTAATAACAACTAAGTAATAATAACAATAATAAAAAATATACACATAAAAATTGAAAGAAAAAAAAAATTACAAAGTAAACAAACAGTAGTTAGGCAAAAAAAAAAAAAAGTATTAAATATGAAATAAAAGAAGAAATAAAAAATAAACTAAAAAGTTTTATTATCTCATACATACGAGATACTTAGATACTAATACTTAACAGACAGACATGTGGACGGACAGACAGTTAGACATTTATAAAGAAGGAATTGTATGTACATGATGTTTATGACTATCTTCAAAGAGAAACTATGACGAGGTACAAACGGATGGAGTTTGTTTTTTTGTTCAGTTTAAAGAGCTCTTCACAAACTGATGTTTTCCTGGAAAAGTTCAAGGAGCTTTTCAAAGTAGGATGCCTTTTTAATAGAAATTAAAAGAATCTGAGATTAAAGAAATCAGATGTCATTTCTAAAGGAAAAAGTTCATCGAGAGCTATATGTCACATAGGATAAGCTTTAATAATCGAATTTATTTTGATAAGAAAAATTCATCAAAATGTTATGTATACGTTTTCAGACAGGAAAATCTCATTAAAATATTATGTCAGGAAAAATATTTCTGAATGATGACTTTTCCGTTGAAAAAAGCTTATCAATAGAAAAATTGGCCTTAAAATATAGAAAAAGCTTATTTAAATGCAATAGCTTTTTATTTAATAGAAAAGGGCCCTTTACAAACTGATGCATTTTCTCATGAAAAACTGAGATCTTTTCCATATAAAAAGCTTATCACAATCTGACATTTTTATTTAGGAAAAGCTTATCCGAATATAATTTACTATTTTGTATGCAAAGCTCATGAGAATCCATTGTCTTTTTAATAGGAAAAGCTCAACAGAATCTGTAACTTTCTTGTTTACTCATAACCTACTCAACCTGATCAGAATTTAAATGGTAAAAGTTCTTCAGAATCGAATGCTTTTTTATATTGAAAATATATTATAGTTTGATAATTTTTGTCTAGCAAAAAGTCATTAAGATCATTGTGTATTTTTTGTGATAAATGCTCTAATGTATTTCTCTCTTAGGAAAAACTCAAAATGTCAATTGTTATTGTCTTTTTTAGGAGAAATTCTCATAATAATATATTGTCATATTTATGGTAAAAGCTGCTCGGGTTCGAAAAGTTTTTGTATGGCTAACAGATAAGAATCTGATGTATTAAAAAATAAATATAGAATGTGCTGAAATTCTTTTCGTACTCTTGTAAGATTTCGGCATAATTCATATATTGAGCTTTTTCCCTATATTTATAATATCTTAGTTTCTAATGATCGGTATCCTTTTTATTTAAAAAGCTAGTTATAATCGTATATAAATTCTTTAAGAATAGATCAATAAGCTATATTGCCTTTTCTACACCCAGAGAAAAAATTGGTTGGAAATCGATCAAAACCAAAAACATTTATTTGTGAGGATTTTATTTTATTTGGAATAACCTATAATAATCCATTTTTATATCAAAAATATGGCATTCTGAATTAAAAAGAGGGAAAGGAACCAAAAATGGATACTATTATCCAATTATTGGCATTTCCAGTCAACTTTACGAACAAAATTCGTTTAGAAATTTCGTACAGTAGAAGCAACCATTAATTTAGTGAAGGTACAAAAAAATTAGTACAATCTATCAAAAAATTGTCAATATTCGAAAGTGTAACAACAAATACGGTTATTCTGGTCAAATATATCATTAAATTAGGGTTTCAGTTGAACCAACCGAATTGTGGGTTGTATTGATTATAGAAGCCACTAACAATTGCTTAATTTATTTCCCTAAAAAATTATTTAAATTCAAAACTAGTCAAAAAATATATAAGTGTTTGTGGGCTAGTGGGTAGAGAGTTAGCCTAGTACTCCTAATTTTCGAGTTTAAATCCCGGTAAAGGCAAACATTTAAAAAAAAAATTAATTCAAATAAAATATTTAAATGTTTAAATAGCAAATATATCAAAGAAAATTAAATTAAATTGTGGTGCAGTAAGTAAGAGTGTGAATTATAAATCTGGATGCCTAGGTTCGATACCGGAAAAATCTAAAAATAAAATTTTTCTTAAAATAAAATTTGATGGAACGTAATAATATTTGTGTGGAATATAAATATTAAATAAGACAACTGAATATTGGCTTTCACAACTAAAAATATATTTTATTATAAAGATAGTTGATACTGTTTTCTGGGTGTATAGCAAAAGCTAATAAGAATCTGAAATATTATCTTTAAAAAAGCTAAACATAATATGTTTTTTTTTTTAAGATGTGTGCCTTATAAAAATTTTATGTGTTTTCAAAAAAAAAAAAATTGGATTCTATTCCTTTTTTTTTTAAAGATAAAGCTTTTAAAAAGTTAAACTCTTTTCCGAAAATGCTAATCAAAAACTGATGTGCTTTTACACTCTCCAGACGTTTCTTTAAAACCAAAAAAAACTCTTTAAATTACGTTTTTATGACAAAACAATCAATCAATTAATTGCCGACCCATAGTGCAGCAGTAAGTAGCACAATATATGTTTAGGTGTCCATCTGTCTGTATGTTTTGTGTGAGTGTATTTATATAAAACCAAACAACTAAAACTAACTGGTTAACTGGACAAAACTTCTATGGTTCTTCTCTAACTCTCTATAGCTCTTGTTTATACGTTTTTTTTACTATAAAATCATGCATCAGTTGGCTTCATTGTTATTATTTTTTCATAGTCGTAGTTTTTTGTTTTTTTCGCACAATTATTATTACAAAAGTTGTATGTTTTTCATAATATGATAAAAAAAAACTTAAAATAACAATTTAACAAATACTAAAAGAAAACATTTAATTTAAACCATAAACTGGACAAAAAAAGTAACATGTAAAGAAAATTTTTCTCATAGTTTAGAAATTTATAAAAAGTTAACAAGATTTTATAAAGAAGAAAAAGCTTTGTATAGGAAACAAAAAGCTTATTCTTTTAGTGCTGACTTAAAATTAAAAAAAAAATCCTAATGATTTTGAAAAAAAAAAATATTATTTTGAAAATACAAAAATTTTAAAACCAGTTTAAGGGTTAACAACAGTTTTTTAAAAAAACTAAGGTTTTTTATTTTTAGTTTAATGTTAATGTAAATAAATGTAGTTGTAATACAAAACTTTGTCTATTTATTGTATAACAAATTATCATATTTTATCATATAAACAATATGAAAATAATTTGGAAAAATTCTAGAAAAAAGTAAACTCTAAACAATTGTAACAAAATTTTATATGTTAAATAATATCTATTAAAATAAGTATTTCATGGAAATATTTAAAAATTAAAATAATTTAAAATAAATGAGTTGAATAATAAACAAAACATTTCAAAACATTTTTCGTGATGTAAGGGAAACACATTTGTTTAAGAAAATACATTAGTTTATGAACTTTTCCTACAGAAAATACCATTAGATCCAGAAGAGATTTCCTAATGTAAAAAAACATTCGATTAAAAAAAAATCTAAAAAAATACAACAAATTCTGATGAGCATTTACTTAAGAACCAACTGATTTAATTGGATTTTCTTATTATAAAATACATCGAATTTTTATTAGCTTTTTCTATATAACTTATCTTATAAAAATACATATTAAAGGGTGGTTAAATTTTAAGAGCCGATGTTGAATGTGAACCACACACAAACGTCAAGTTTTCTTCTGCATTTCATTTGACATTTTTCTATTTCAGACTAACTCAATTTGAACCATGGAAAGATATACAATCGAGCAACGCGTTAAAGTTATTCAGGCTTATTATGAAAATGGGCGTTCAAATCAAAATGCATTTCGTGCACTTCGTGATTTTTTTTGTTCTGCATAATCAACAAAATGTGTCCACAATCGGGAGAATTGTGGGCAAATTTCAGCAAACCGGGTATGTGAAAACACCTGTGCGCATGCGTGCCCAGTTCGTTCTGCGGAAAACATTGCTGTTATCCGCGATAGTGTGTCATGAGGTCGGCCAAGCATTTACCACGAATGGTGTTCGCTATCGCGAGATGATAACGAACTTATTGTGGCCAGGAATTGAGGATATGATCCTGGACGATTTGTGTTTTTAACAGGACGGTGCCACTTGCCACACAGCTAACGAAACAATGGCTCTTTTGCGCGACAAATTCAATGGCCGTGTTTTCTCACGTAGTGGCGATGTCAATTGGCCGCCAAGATCATGTGATTTGACACCGTGGGACTACTTTCTTTGAGGTTATTTGAAAGAAAAGGTGTACGTCGATAAGCCAGCAACAATTCAAGAGCTAAAGAATTCGGCACATTAAGGGAAAAGAACCTCAATTATGCCTCAGCGTCATCGAAAATTGGGACCATCGAATGGAGGTGTGCCGACGAGGTCGCGGCGACCATTTGGCCGATATTTTGTTCCATACATAGTTGAACCATACCATATTATTATAATAGAAAGAAATGACAATAATTTTCTTAATAATTTGTGTTTTATTTAAAATCAACATCGGCCCTTTAAATTTAACCACCCTTTATAATTTAACTGTAGTGAATAAAAAAAAAACCAATGAATTTTAAGACTTCAAACCAAATATTTATTAAATAAAATTTATTACAAAATCAAACAAAAAATCGAATTCTAACCACTACGTACAAAGTTATCCACTTTTTCCGGAAAACCTCTCATTAAGGCTTTCATGATAGTTTCTGTCACCTTTTAAGAGCAGGTGGTCCATCTACGATTAAAATCGTGCATGCCTTGGGAGACCTTTTTTGTGCCCTTTAATTCTCTTTTAACAAAAGCCCAATATCTCTCCACTGGCCTGAGCTCCGGGCAGTTTGATGGATTTGCCTCTCTTGGTACAAAAACCACATTATTATCATTATACCACTCCAGCGCTTTCTTGCTGTAGTGACAAGATGCTAAATCGGGCCAAAAGTAAGTTGATACATTGTGCTGACTCAAAAATGGAAGAAGTCTCTTCTGCCAGATGTCACAAATGACTGGCTTCTTTGGCCGCAGCTACATATGGCTTGCCATACTAGGAATTTTTCGGCGAATTTTGTTTGCTTTTTCGACCTTAAATTTTTCCGCAACATTTCCTCGAACATCGGAAACATAAAATTCTTAAACAGGGAGCTGCGAAAAATCAGCCAGGACATGAGTTTCGTCATCCATTACACAACAGTTGTATTTTTGTATAAAATTTGATTTCAATTTTCGAGCTCTGGTTTTAGCCTCACAATTTCTAAAAGCTTTCCTATCGGGACCTTTTTGAACTTTGTAGGAATTTAGTCCTGCTTTACGTTTCACTTTACGTACAAAAAAGTCCGAGCATTGAACTAACCGAGCTGTTTTTTTTTCACATGTTTTAGGAGCTCTCTTAAGGATGCTTTGAAATTTATATGCCTTACCAATGTAACAATGTCGTTGTTCCTGTTCCCAGCTTCCTTTCAACTGTTTAGGTGTTCCAGATACGCTGTTACCACTTTTGAAACTGTTTGGCGGCATACATTAGTTTCTTTGGCAATTTTTTTGTATGTCCATGTTTGGTTTTGTTGAAAATATTTAATTATTTTAGAACGCTCTTTTCTTTCATCGCCATGATGTAAATTAATTTATAAACTGACATATTTTTAAAATGTAAACTGCAGAAAAAAATATGATAAGCTTTAAACCAAAGTTATAGGCAAAAATGTGTGTTAACATTTTTATGATCTCACTCCTTATTTAGAAGAATATTTTCAATAAAAAAATTATCAGATTCATGTCACTTTCCTACACAAAATACATTAAACTAGAATAAGGTTTTTCCATATAAAACTCAGCAGATTGATAAGCTTTTTTTATAAAAAAAAAGAAGTCAAAGCACTTAAAAGCTCTTCTTCTTCAGAAAATTCGAACTACTTCGATATTTGAAAAAAAAAAACAATGGAAACTACTCACATTTTTTAAAGAAATTTTAACGGATTCTTATTCTTCATTTCTTCTAGAGAATGTGAAGAATGATATATTATTTCAATAAGCTTTTTTTTTTTTTTGTAGAAATCATATGTCTCTAAAAAATTTATCAGATTTTGAGGAATTGTTCTCAATATAAATAACATAACTTTCTAATGAGCTTTTTTTGTTTTTAGATACTTTTTTAAAAATTCCAGTTTTTAATAAGCTTTTTCCTTTTAAAATATACCATTATCTGAAAAGCTTTTCTTTATATAAAATAACATTTAAAGCTAAAGCAAACTTTGTTAATTTTTAACGAAATTTCTTTATTTAAAAGTCCTTTTGTTAATAAAACAAACATTTTTCTACAAAATTTTAATTTATTATTTTTTTTTTTTTAATAATTGTTTAACTTTTTTTTTCCTTTTCATATACAAGAACAATTCTGTGTTATTTTATTTTTTTTGTAGTTTATATATACAAAAAATGATGATAAAATTTTGTTCACTATAAAATTCTTTAACAAATATGTATTCCTTATAATACCATACAACCAACATGTCATATTTTAATATTATGATAAAGTTTAAGATAAAAATATTTGGAAACATTGCAAACAGAAACAAAAGAAAAAATTTTAAATATTTTTATGTTAAGAAAAAAATTTAAAGTTTAAAAGAAAGACATTTATTCTGAAAAATTTAATAAAAATTAATCAACCCCTGTAAAAATTGAAATATATAGAAATATGCTTGATCATACATGGGCATACATGAGCATTAATGTCCATGCGTAGCACAATATATGACCATAAATGATCTGCTATATGTACCTGTAGCTTTGGATCCAAAATTTGAGGATACATGGTCATATAACCACCATTTATTGGCTTATATAATCATATATGACCACATTTTGCCATAAACACTCAAATTTAAGATCAGAATGTATATAGTCATACATGAGATCATGAATGGTCATCTATTGAACTATGGTACGACCACGTTTAAATTCACCAGCCCAAAATTCAACGGTGCGTTTTGAAGGTGAGGACTCCTTATACACTTCTAACAATTGTTCATAAATTTCCTTTGCTTTTAAACCCTTCAAAACAAAGAATCTAGCAGTGCCATCTCTTGGTGAGCACAGGAACTTTTCAACCAACCTGTAATTAGTAAATCTACAAGAAAATTATGTAAAAATTTTAGTAGATTTACAAACTTTGCATGTATGTAGTTCTGGTAAATTAACAGCAAATTTTTTGTTTTAATGCTTGTTTAATTACAACAGACGTATTATTTGAGTGTATTCTATAGTCAAAAGATATTTGTTATATAACATTTTTATTTTCAATTTATAAAATTGTGAAATTCCAATTTGTTTATGGATATACAATTGTTGTTCACCTGTTTACACCCTTCGGGCCTTTTTAAATAAACAAATCTACAGGAATAAATACAAATTTTTCAGTTGTCAATAGAACATTTTTTTTTTATTTTTTTATGAATTTTTATTAGAATTGCAAACTTTCATCATTGACATCATATCATCATCAGCATCATTGTTGTTATCATAGTTCAGTATCTAAAAGCTATGAGTATTCAATATTGGATTTTTTTGTTAAGTTGCATAACTTTACAATCCGTTTATACAATATGTATCTGTACAAGTAAAAGTTCAAGGTTGCCAACACCTGAAATAATTGATAATTGGAACCTTTTCCCAGATTTTGTAATCTGGCGAATTTTGCGCATTACCCATGATTCGAGAATTTTCAAAATTTTAAGGACCTGTGAAATAACATTTTTTGATAAAATTTTATATATTACAAATTATTTACTTCAGAGCAATTTTTTAAAAAAAATAACGTTAAGCTTGAAAAATACAAACAAAATCAGATTCTGGGGAACTTTTTTAAACAGACATTGTAAACTGGCGAGCTTTTTTCTCAGTCAAATTCCAGTAAAAATTTACTTAAAAAAATACATCAGATATTAGAGAGCTTTTGCTTTAAAAATTTTATTAGATTCTGATAAGATTTTCCTAAATAAAAGATATCAGGAAGGAGAAGCTGTTTCTCTGGGCAGCACATAAGACTTGATGTATAAAAAATACATTATGAACTGATAAGCTTTTTGTTATTTTGCAAGCTTTTATAAGGACTTGCTATAGAAATATAAACATTTTTGTTGAGCTTTTTCTGTACACAAAGAATTTTCTTGGTCAAGTTTTAATGAAAATTTTGAGTAGAGTAATGAAGTTTTCTTCACAAAGGAAATAAAATTTTTTTTAAATGTAACGAAAAAGCTTTATAGTTTTTATAAAACAAGCTTTTAATGAAACTTCTTTATTGAGTACATAAAATTTGTAATAATTTTAATGAAATTTTTCATATTTTATGAAAAGCTGTATTATTGACGAGTTTCAGTGAAATTTTGTTTATTTAATTCAAAAATTTATTAAAGAGATGCAGATAATTCTGTCAGTGTAGAACTCAAATAAAATTCTAATGAGTTTCTTTTTCTATTAAAGAGATCAAAAACCTGTTGAGCTTTTGCTTTAGCAAAATATCATATACTAAGGATGTTATGTTCTTTAATCAAATAAATTATATATAAGAGGGCTTTTGATAATAAGCTTTTCCTTAGTGAAAGACATCAGTTTCGAAAAAACTTTTGCTATAAACTCTGATAATACTCTGATGTAGAGAAAATTAATCATATAATGTTAGTTTTTTCAGGATCTGGAGAGTTTTGACCATTACTCCTAATTCGAGCTTTTATCTAATTTCAAGCATCATTTTAAAAAATATTTTAAATTAAAAATTATTAACTTTAACAAGAAAATTAGATTCCGATAAGCTTTTGGTATGAAGAGACTACGTAATCGGGTGAGGTTTTTTTATTTATTAAATACTTTAGAAACGTATTAGATTTCTTATAGAAAATACGTCAGATTGTTTTGAGCTTTAAAAAATACATCTGATTCTAGTGAGGTTCTCCTTCTTTTAAAAAAAAAAAAAAAAGAACTAGACTTTTATTAGCTTTCATTTATAGCAGTGGCGTCCAAACACTAATACTATGATATTTGCGTTTGTAGTTAAGCTTTTTTTCAGGGACGGAAAATTCAGTACGTTAGTACTTTTCCATCAACTTGAAAATAACTTTTCAAATACACAACGATCAGTCTATGTTCACTAAAAAAATATATTTAATAAAGCGTGGGAACAGTTGTTTTTGTTTATTGAAAACAATGACGGCGGTTTGTGGTTATAATGCTAAACGCAATCACAAACATACCATTGAAAGGCAATATAATACATGCCAAGAGATTTTTGATTAAAGATTTAGATAGGGCCAAATTTGTAGATAAACTGAAATGAAAGTTTCAAAAGAAAAATTTGCCAATCGACCAATTTTAATATGAAAAAATATCAAAGAAAAGATTACTTTTGTTGTTGCTCTATCCTTAGCAAAGCACAGCAAGCCTTTTGAAGATGGCGTTTTTTGTTTATAGATCTTTCAAAAGAAGTATTAAAGTGTTTTGGCTTAAATAAATTATACAACTTATAACATTTCGAAATTAAAAATGTCCATCCTCGTATTGTGCTCTCATATATGTAAAAGATCTCTTCAAAGCTCGCTGTAGGTGAAAAAGCTCTTTTGTAAAAGCTTGCACATTGTGCATATGAGTTGGACGCAACTGATTTATAGAAAATACTTTAGATGCTGTAAAATTTTTCCATATAAAAGGAGATTCCGTTAAGCTTTTGGTATGAAGAGACTACGTATCGGGTGAAATTTTGTTTATTTATTAAATACTTTAGAAACTTTTTCAATTTCTTACATCTGACTCTGGTGAGGTTCTTCTTCTTTAAAAAAAAGAAACTACATTTTTATGAGCTTTCATTTATAGAAAATGCTTTAGATGCTGTACAATTTTTCCATATAAAAGGAGTCACATTCTTTTGAGCTTTTTCTATGGAAAATGCATTAAATTCTGATGAACTTTTCAAAAAAAAAAATAAACAGATTCTAACAAGCTTTTCTACAGCAAAAACTAAGATTCTATGAGCTTCTCTTTAAAATAAAAATTTATCAGATTCTTCACAACTTTTTTCTGTTGACGTTAATTTTTATAAATTCAGCAAGAAGTTTAATAAAAAGTTCAGCAAATTTATGTTAGTTTAAGAAATTTTTAAAAATTCGAATTTCCTTTTTATGCTGGCAACTCTTTTTTGTTCTCTTAACTTTCAGTCAGTGTCAATCGATTTAGAAAAGCAAAATCAACATCATATCATTCTTCTATTTTTTTTTTTTTTTTGATAGAGCAGCATATAATCCCAAAATCGTTTTGAGTCATCATTTCTATGCATAAAGCGATGAGTTAGAAAATTTTTGTTTGCAGTTAGTTGATGTTTTGAAATGAAAATAATACTACAGGCAATATGTATATAAGTGTATTACTGCAGTAACGATATAGATGCAGAGGTGGAATACATGTAAAAATTTCATTATTATTAAGATACAACATCAGCACAGCATCTCTCTGTGTATAGCAATAACATCATAAATAACACCAACTTTATTCATTGATGTCATAAATATGAGCAGAGAGTGAAGGGGAAATGAAGTAGAATAAGGTGGTAATTATATTTTTAAATTATTAATTATTAAGAAAAATTGTCTAATGACTTTTTCTGATACAACAAGTTGGGCGCCATCATTATAAGGGTTAACTTTTAATGGATCTAACTTCGCCAGTGAAAGCAAGTAGAAGATATTATTGATTGTCTGAGCATATTATAATCAATAAAAGCAAATATATCAAGTTATTTTAACCAAAACAATCATGCGTCATTTATGTATTATGACTCAATACTAATAAAAGAATATTTTATATAATGCCCCACGTTGGGCGCCATGTTTGTTTAGAGAAATTTCTAATAAATCTGTTCATTTTTTGATAACATTTTGCGATTTTTGCTTTACTGCATTTAGAAATTATAAACAAAATGTTTTCTTTAAGCAAACGCCAGCCTTTTAAGCAATAACTCTGCTTTACCGTTGATATTTTTTTTTTTTCATACAAACTAAAGTTTTTCAAATGAAAGTTTCTACATACAAACATATGGAAAACTTTATGGCTAAAACAATTTTCCTTTCTTTTGTACACATATTTACAATTTTCTATAACGTTTTGTTTTTTAACTTGTTTTCATAAGTTGTTTTTCTATTGAGGACATACTTTACTAATATCAGCAGCACCATCACATTTGAAATTAACTAAGCGTAAGATTTGATTATAAACTATAACATCATTATTATCATCATGGTTTGTTTTGTACATGGCCAAAAAGAAAAACAATATAAATATGAACCTCAAAAATAACCAGCTAAATTATTTCGTCTCCTTGCTTTTTGTTTTTTTGTTTTTCTCTATCCCCTGAAAAACCTTTTTCAGACATTTGTTAATACAACGTATCCTTGTCATTATTTTACATCAAAAAAATTATTTTTTCCTGTCAATTTTTGTTTATTGTTTGGCTAAAGAATTTGTCATAATTTCTGATTATAATGACGTTAAAGAATGTGTTTTATTTTGGGGAGAAATACACAAAGCGAAAGTGTTTATTAGATTTCAAAATAACAAGATGAGAGAAAAAAAACTTTCAAGAATGTTAAAGAAGTTGCATAACAAAATCTTATGTCAGTTTCCCAAAAAAAGTTTTGGGGAAGAAGAAATTATTTTGTGTTGTATTTGCTTAACTAAAAGTTAAAGATTCTGTTACAATTTTTTAGGGAAAGACTTTATAAAATTTTGAAGAAGGAATTTATTTCAATGGGATTTATTTTTCTTGAAAAATATTATAATTTTCTGATGTATTACAATTTTCTGAAGTATAACAATTTTCTGATGTATGGGTCGATCATTCTCGTCAGTTACTTAGGAATATTTACTAATCGTACTTGTACGATTTCTCTAATTTTCCGATTTAATCCGACTCACCTGTTGATCATTGTAGTGAGTTATTTAGAAATATTTCCTAATCGTAGTTCAAAAGCTAATCGAAATTCGAATTTTTCGTCAATTTCACGATCTTACCGACTCATCTGCCGCGTATTCTTGTGAGTTACTCATAAATTTTAAACAACTTTAACACAACCATTGAATGCTACTCATCTAAAAATTATTCTCTCAAGCTACTTTGACTGACTTCTATATAACACCAACATCACCACATTGTTCACAAAAATTCCGGCCAATGTTGCGAGTCTGTCAACGTAACGGATCAATGACGGGGCTGCCGTAGTTCACAGGAACCGCAACAATCATCTTTAGATTAACCTTTTTAGGACCCAAGTTTCTGTGTGCGATCAATAAGTTATATGAATATGAAGTTATATGAAATGCAACACTGCTCTCATCAAGTACCACCTGTTAATAGACTGTAGACACCTGTTAATAGACTACCGAGGAAGTACCGTCATTTACTTTGCGTTTAACAGCTGTTCAGAACATACAACCTCGTGGCTTTTTTTAAAAATGGAAAGAAGTGAATTTCGAGTGCTCATTAAACATTATTTTTCGCGAAAAAAAATGTCAATCAAACCAAGGACTCTGCACCAACTATTTCAATGGTAAAAAAGTGGTTTACTAACTTTCGTTGTGGCCTTACAAGCACGGAAGATGCCGAACGTTCTGGACGCCCAGTTGAGGTCTCTACCCCCAAAACAAATGAAAAAATTCACGACATGATGTTGGCAAATCGGAGATTGAATGTGCGATAGATTGTGGAAGACATAGGCATCTCACATGTCTCAGTGGTTTCAATTTTGAACGACCACTTGGGTATGAGAAAGCCTTCCGCAAGATGGCTGTCGCGTTTGCTCACAATCGACCACCAACGGAAACGTGTGTCAGCTTAGTTTCCATGGCAAAAACCATGAAGTAGACTATGAATTGCCCCTCATTAGCCTTATTCTCCGGATTTAGCCCCCAGTGATTATTTCCCAACCTAATAAAATGGCTCGGTGAAGAGATTTAGCTCCAACGATAAAATTATTGATCGAACAAATGCCTATTTTATGGACCTCGAAAAATCCTGCTGTTAAACGCAAAGTTAATGACGAAACTTGCTCAAAATTTGACAGTAGTCTATTAACAGGTGGTACTTGATGGAAGCAGTGTAGCATTTCAAAAAACTACGAGGGAAGTTCGAAAAGTCACGGAAAAGTCACAATTAAAAAATGGACAGACTGAGGGGCACCCCAGCTGAAGCCGATCATTCTATAAGCTATGTTGAATATTTTTTGGATATTATAGAAATAAGCACCATAAAAAGCTTCTAAGTATCTTTTATACAAAAAGCTTTTTATAAGTCTAAATTATATTCTATAGCTCCTTAGAAACTTATGAATTTTTTATAAAAAATTTTACATAATCTAATGTGTTTTTTACTGGATAGGAATAATTAGACTATGTTCTATATAGAAAAAGCTCTATAGAAAATCTTCTATAAAAAAATTTTTATAAAATCTCCTAAAGCTTATTATAATTTGAAAAGCATTTTTAATTTAAAGCCTTATTTAAACAAACCTTATGAGATGCGATATCATAGCAAAAGGCATCTTATATTCTGATGTAGTTAAATAATAAAAGCTTATCAAAATCGTATGTCTTTATTTTTAGCCCAACTTTGGTAATATCAAGGAAAAAAAAAAACTTATAAGAAATTAATGTATTTCTGAAAAAAAAGCTTTTAGAATCTTCTATAAAAAAAATCAAAATCTTCTATTAAAAAAATCTTAAAGTCTGATAAATATTCTCTAAGAAAGCTCTTTAGATTCTTAGGAAGAAAATTATATTGAAAATTTAAAGCTTTTTTTAGTTAACGTATGTTTTAAAGCAAAAGCTCTTTGGACTTGGATTTAAACAATAAGAAAAAAATTACAGTATCGGATAATTTGCCATGGAAAACATCTTCAAAATCTTATGTTTTTTCTAAATATAAAATTCGTTGGAAACAGATGCCTTGTCTTAAAGTTAAACATTTCTCGTAGAATTTTCTGAGATAAAGCTTTATTTTTATTGTATATTAAGTTTTATTTTAATTATTTTTTTTTTTTACTAAATTAATATTTTTAATGTGGATAACATAAAAATATCAATTTTTTTTTATCAAAACTTTGTGAACCAAAAACTTTTTTTATTACACTTAGTACTGAAAATAAAAATCCTACGAAAAAATATATATATAAAATAATCTACATCTTCATTCCAGTAATCCAGTAATTCCTTTTACGAGTAATTGTTGTGGTTTTCAAAATAAATGATAAACACTTTATGTGTTTAAGTTTTATCAGCAGTCAGCCAACCTCAACAGCAGCAGCAGTAGTACTCTCTAGTGGTGGCCGTCGTCGTCGTCATCATCATTATGGTACAAAATACAAGTTGCTATGTAAAGTAGAGCGAAGACAGTAGCAAACGCAAGAGCTACTGTGTATTGGCGGTAATGGGTATATCAGGGAATTTTGTAAAGTAGTCTGTAGTTCAAATGGCAAAAATTCTTGTAGAGCAAATTTTTGTATAACCCAACCATAATAACCGCAACAATGTTAAATTGTTAAATATAATTTTAGTAATTTATTTATTTTTATATTCAATTTAATGGAAAAGGGCAACAAACAGCAACCATAACAGCAATAACCAGAGGAATTTTAAATATATATTTAATTTTTAATGGAATTTTGCAAGAAAACATACAAGAAAAAAAATTAACTATAGTTCAATAGGAGGTAAACTGAAAATGTGATTAATTGACATTTAGATGGGAACATAATACAGGGTCCTTCCATTATTAAAAAACTTGTACATTATTAAAAAACAATTTTGGGAAAGGGAAAATATTTAAATGTATATGGAAAATATGCACTATTAAACTTTATAGCATTCAGAACTTTCATCATTTGCAGGGACGATTTGTATTGGCATAAATGTTGGGCGCCACAATTTGTTATATAAAACAGAAATTTTCACTTTAATTTCTCTTTTTAAGATTTTCTTTAAAACTATTCAACTTTACTTTTAGAATTTAAATATTTAAATTGCAAATTTTCATTCAAGAATTTACACATTATTTTTAATTATACATTTAAAATTTATGTACAAGTATTATGCATTTCAGTATATTTATATATCACTATTAACATTCAGTTCATTAAATAATTATACAAGTACGCTATCGTGTTCTACAACCGTATATCTGTACATGTTTTTCATGAAAAAAAAAAAAATAATCAAGATACGATTAAAGTAGCTGCTGTATTTTACGTATACAGAGCTTTAAAAGAATTCAAAATTTCTTTTATTTTTCCAATTGTAAAAAAATTTGCTAATATTTAACTTTGAAAATAGTCAATACAGCTGAGTGCCTGTTGTGGAAATCGAATACTTTACTATCTGACTTACAAAAATGCTCTTCAAGCTAAACAGTACGAATTTGTTGAAACTCGTAGAAATTAAAATTCTATTATCGACCTGTCTCGGCTTTTGCGATACCGCAAATATTGTATCGAGGTATAGGGATTGCCGGGTATTTTTTTTGGGTACTTTTTAGCTGTTGTTCTTGTAAAAAAAAATTCTTGAGTACTTTATATTGAAAAATATTTTCCGAATTCACATATTTTAGACCCTATTTTGTTAAATAGGACAATCATTCTTTCATATTTTTTAGATGCACGTGTTAATATGTTCCAGAATAAATGTTCGCCGAAGCCCCTTTTTGATTTTTCAAATAACATCTGGGAGGGTGGGGTAAAGAGGTTAAAGTTGTTTTTCTAGCCCCGAAAAGCAGCTCCATCCCAAAGAGTGAGTAGTGGTAATTAGTAATCATTTCATAGCTGTATTTTTTTTTTAAATTTTATTTTAAAGAATTACAAAGTGGGGTAACTTGGTCAATGAACACAGAGAACTGAATGGTTTCGTTGGAACCATCGTAAAAAAATATATACTTAAGTAAAAAAATAAATACTTAAGTAAAAAAATATATACTTAAGTAAAAAAACATTAAAAATTTTATTTGCAAATAATTTGCATTTGATAAGTTTTTAGTATTGATTTTTAACATTTTCCTGCTCACTTCTGAAATTCAAATCTTTTTTTCCAGTGATGTCAAAATTTTGCCTTTCATTCATAGGCCAAATTATTAGATTTTTTGTCTGGAAAAGTACTTTATATTAAAATTAAATACTATAAAATTATTATTATTGGGCCAACCGAATTTTTCTGCCAACTGAATAGTTTGCTTGCCACAACCAATTTATTCGGTTTTCGAAACCAAATATATACCAGATTGGAATGAAATATATGATTTCAATTGAAATTACGTTGTATTAACCAAATTTTGGTCGCCAAAAACAAATATTTCTGTAGCGCCAACCACACAATAAATATGTTTTTTCTGTACAAAGAGAATTTTTTTGAATCTTATATTATCCTATCACAGAAAGAGGTTATTTAATTAATGTGTTCCTTTCCAAAGAAAGCACCACATTAATTAGTTGTAAGAATTTAGAATTTTCTGAAAGTTGCTTCTCTTAAAAAAAAAACAAAACAACAGTTCCTATTTCAGAAAATGCATAAGTTTGTGAAAACCCCTAAATCAAACTTATTTTTTTGAAGAACACATTATTGTTATGTAGGGTCTCTTTCGGAATTCTCATGTTTCTGATATGCTCCTAAACAAAAAATTATCAATAATATAAGATTTTCTTCTAAATATTTTACCTTCTTGGCCGATATGTCTTTATTAGTTTCTTTTTTTTTTTATCACATATCCAAATTTCATACAAATCGAAGGGTTTATCTTGGCATACTTTCCTTTGGAGCTTTCAGAATAATCATAAAATAAATTATTTGGATCACGATAATTTCACTCAAGATTATTAATAATTATTGTCAATGCAGAATGGAATATCACAGAAGAGGCCTTCATCGCCATCTAATTAATACTATAGACACTTTTTGCATTTATTTAAAAGAACATGTTTTTCTAAACGGTTGCATTCTTTGTATGCTCTGTATGTAGATTATGTGTTCGAATATACGCATGTTTATCGTTTTCTGCAAATTGAATTGAAATTAATATGCTGTGATAATAAAGTAAGTGTACACACGAACAAACTTTATATTCGGTAACAATTAAGATATGTTTTCTTTTACATTTAAGAACATTTAAACCCGATATAACATGCTTGTAAACTGAAATTTGAAAGATTTGAATTTGAAAGATTTATCCCTCTGTTTAATGATTGAAGTGTTTGGCATGAATAAGGGTTTATTGTGTTCAATTTTAAAATATTTATAACTTCTCACCAATATTTAGCCATAAATATTTTTTTCCTACAGTCACAATACAATTTCCTTAAAAACAAATTAAAATACATATTAAATTAATCGAAAATACGATAAAAAAGAGGACTACTGATTTTTTATTATATTTAGCTAATTTTTTTTTGTTTATTTTCAATCATTGTATAATAATCGACAAAAATAGTAAAAACAATAGAAAGTCGTTTAAAATAACCATCAATTTTTAACTGACCAAAATGATTTTTGGGGTTTGTTTTTTCAAATAGAAAATGTTTTTTATTTGTATGTAATTTTACAAAACACACACACAGATGTATATATTTTTATTTTCTATATGTGTATCTATATTTGAATAATTTCTTGTAAATTTTATTGAAATAACCATTTTGGTAAAAAAAAAAACAAAAAAGAATTATATAAATTTAAAATTTTAGAAACAGAAAACATAAAATTTTACATTTAACAGAAAATATCAACTCCTACTGAATGTCTGTAAATTTTTATAGTTTGTTTTTTGAATGACTGATTCAAATAGTTAAAAAATATATTTCTAAGAATTTCAATTGATTCTCCATTTAAAAACAAACTTTACGTATTACTTTTTAAATAAACTACAGTCGGTAACGGAAAATATATTGTGAGTGTAGGTCTGTGGTAAAAAGGCCCAATTTTTTGAAACCAGTTTTGATGGTAGTTCTATGACTTCAGACGCATGTTTAGAAAAATCTAACATAAGATTCGTATTTAGCGACCCAAAAAGTCAATCAATTTTAAATTAAATTCCGACACTTATCAAAATCATTCGCCATATTGGATTTGTCAAATTGAATTTTAAAAATCTGATAAC
Source organism: Eustalomyia histrio (assembly GCA_949748255.1). NCBI lineage: Eukaryota > Metazoa > Arthropoda > Insecta > Diptera > Anthomyiidae > Eustalomyia > Eustalomyia histrio. The sequence goes on along the minus strand of OX456526.1, from coordinate 127,182,119 downwards.
AGCGACACCAAAAAAAAAAATCTCAAATAACATTTTTCAAGCAGATCCCGTCATTCCTTCAAAAGTTTAAACGTCGTATCTCAATTCGCGACTCCCAATTTGGGCCGGCTAATAACTCACAATTTGTTTCCCCATACAAGGCTGGAAAACCCTCTTGTGTTTACTGGATACACAAGAATGTTCAAAATAATTATTTTCAGTTTGATGCTTTAGAAATTTAAAGACTTAAATGAACAAATTTAAATTCCATTCAAGTGTAAAAATTACACATACTTTTTAGAATTACTCATGTAATCAGTAAAATAATCTGGGGGTTTACTTTCGGAAACCCCTCATACAAAAAAATACTTAGAATCAGAATGCTAAGCTGAAAGGATTTATAGTCATAAATATTTGTCGGTAGGACAAGATTTTCGGAATTTAGAAAGGTTTTTATAAAAAAAAAAGTTCTCTGTTAAATTGGGTACATTGTAACATAGTCTTCTTCATGGATTTGTGCCATGGAAACTAAGCTGTCACACGAATCCGTTGGTGGTCGATTGTGAGCAAACACGGCAGCCATCTTGCGGAAGGCTTTCTCATACCCAAGTGATCGTTCAAAATTGAAACCACTGAGTCTATGTCTTCCACAATCTATCGCACATTCAATCTCCGATCGGGTAACACCATATCGTGAATTTTTTCAATTGTTTTGGGTGCAGAGACCTCAACTCGACGTCCAGAACGTTCGGCATCTTCCGTGCTTGTAAGGCCACAACCAAAGGCAGTAAACCACTTTTTTACCATTGAAATCGATGGTGCAGAGTTCCCATAGTATTTATCAAGTTTTTACCTGGTTTGATTGACGGTTTTTTTCGCAAAAATAATTTTTAATGAGCAATCGAAATTCAATTTTTTCCATTTTAAAAAAATCCACGATGTATGTTTTGAACAGCTGTTAAACGCAAAGTAAAGACGGAACTTGCTTAAAATTTGACAGTAGTCTATTAACAGGTGGTACTTGATGTGTTACAGTGTTGCATTTCATATAACTATGAGGGTAGTTCGAAGACACGGACTTATTGATTCGTCCTCGTAATCAGGCAGGGGTATTTTATGAACAAAATCCATAAACAAGACATCACTACCCAAAATGATACGTCTAGGTCTGGAGAAAGAAATTCAAGTGCCTGAAATTCAAGCACAGCCTGACTGTCACTACAGATACGGATACTCCTGTCCCATCCCTCCATCGATTGTGTAATTCACCATATCCAAAAAAGAAAAGATCTCGGCCTGACTATAGCAGAATGTTCACATCGTCCAGATACCTTTCGGATCCAGTACCGCTAGACTACAACTATAAGTGTAAAAGGAATCAAAATATTCCCCAAGTAGTTCAGTTTGGTTGCGGCACTTTTCCTACTCGGAATGATTACTCCATACTTTGTACCGAATTCGATACACGGTATCATGTTACCAAAAATTTATATTTTTCTTTCAAGTGATAATAGGATAAAAAATTACATAGCCATTTGTAATAGCCAGAGCAGCAATGGTTTTAACCAATATGTTGTAAGAGACCTCACAAACACCGAAGCACAAACATCATACGCATAGGCTTGGATGTGCATACCCAAAGTCTTAGTCTCTACTAAAAGTTAGTTGACCACGAAACACCACAGCAGGGGGGAGAGTGCACCCCCTGTTATGGGCAACCTTAACTAACCTCTTCTGTGAATCAATTTACCAAGAACTGGGTCCACACTCCATGCGCCTTAGCAGAATTCCTCATCGAGTCAAAGCATTGTCAGAAGCCCTCTCAATGTAAACACCCAGCGTGTATTCGCTTTTGCCTAGACGCTTTACGATCTCGAAAACCTTTTGCCAAATTATAGTCTTCTTTCCCAGGTTTGGGAAATGTTCTGCTTAAGCAGCCATGGGTTGAAAAGTTGTGAGTAAAAATCTAAGGATACCTTGAAATTTTCCATACAAAACTATACATTTTAGAGATTTGTCTGCTAATTTTAATATTCATTAAAAACAAAACAATTTATTTACCAAAAAAAAAAAAAAAAAAACTGCTGTATAATTTTCAAATATATAATAAAAATTCTTATTCTACCGCTCCTTTAAATTAATTATTTCTCTCTTAACAGTAATTGTATATTATTACTTAAAACGATTCTTATCCAGCATCATAAATTTACACATAATTATTTCATCATTATTTAGATCTGTGTTTTTTGTTAATTTCCCCAAAAAAACAAAAGAAAAACATTTTGAAAACTATCATTTGAGTAAGTATGACGGCCGACTGGATGGCTATCTCTAAGTGAACAGATATTATTTCATAAACAACAATCATGTCACTCGTGTTCTACCATAACGACTATTACAGTAACAGAACACAAGATACTGATATGAATTTGCAGATAAAATTATTCTCAAAAGTAAATAAAACAATTTACAAAAACATACAAAACAAATGACAACAAAAACCACTTTAAGAGATTGAGTAGATACGACACCATTTTGAAACTTTCTTCGCAGAAATTTGAATGTACTAAGATTGGTGGACACACACAGAAAACAGATTTGATGACAATCGAATTGTTTAGAGAGACATAACAGAAATATTGAAATATAATAAAAGAAAAACTGGAAATGGTGTAAATGGTGTAAATAGAAGACACAAAAGCAATTAACATAATGAAATCGAGCCATACCAAACAAAAACAACAAGCAAAACAACAATACGAGACCATAAAATCGTATTCATTTTAATGTGTTTTTTTTTTTGTGGAGGACACACAATGTGAAGTTATCGTATATAGGTGAGTTAGTTCATATCAAATCAACCAACAGGTTGGCAGCAACTTTTACAAATTTGCTAAAAAAATTGCAGTAAACATTTATGGAATTACAAAATTCTTTGCTCCTTTTACTTCCTGAAATACAAGGTCTCATAAATCAATAGGTTTCAGTAACAATCTATAAATTTATCTTCACAAAATTGATTTTATCTTTAAAAATATTCGAGGTACTTTAATTAGGTATCATATGAAAGGTACTTAAAATACTAAACTAACATGCAACGTAATTGTTATTTTACAAAGATGAAAAATGTAAATTTTTGAAGACCAAAAGTTATTACGACGACTTTTCTTCGGTGGCTGGGACTTAGCACGCGGAGTTCCAGTTTCGTCAAAGAAAATTTATATGTTGTTGAGGAAGAACGTTGCTAGTTTATATGTTTTAATTAAAACTATTTTTTATTTTTTTCATTTATTTCTTCATTGTGTTTTCTTTTAATTTACTCTTGAATAATAATTACAGTAAATTAAATAAAAAAGATAAGTTATCCTAATATGAGACTGTGGGTGAGCTTCTATTGCCGAAGGCAGCTGCGTAAACAACTGACTCAGTGTACATGCAGGAGTTAGACCAACTCAACAGGAGCAAAACTCACAAGCACGGTAGTAATCAACACTCAAAGAGAACGAAAAGCCAATGTAAACGAAACTCCCAAAAATACACAGTAGTAATCAACACTCAAAAAGAACGAAAAAGGAACCTAAATGGAACTCCCAACACATGAATCACTGGAACAGAACAAAAAGGAAACCTAAGAGGAACTTCCAAAAATACGCGGCGACATTCAAAAAGAAATGGAACTCCCTAGAACATGCTTATAGATCGAACAGAAGAAAAGGGAGCCTAAATAGAACTTTCACTCGAAGAGAACGAAACTTCAAAAAATACGCATGGAACGTCAAAGAGAATAAAAAGGAAACCTAAACGAAACTCCCAAAACACGCAATCACTCATAGAGAACGACAAGGGAAATTAAAAGGATTGTAGGAAGATCCTTTTAGATTCTCAGAGAAACAGGTTCATCGTATTTAAAAAAAACTTCATAAATATGATATTCGTGCAATGTAACACTTTATACATATGATGAAGTTGTTTCATAAAAATATTAAAGGGTGGGCCATTTAGAATTCGAATCGGCTATAAAAAAAGTTTTAAATATTTTTTCAAATTTCTGGTTTTATTGAAAAGGTTTAACTTTGTCATTTAAGAATGAAACACAATCATCATTCATATGACTACCAGGTCTGGGCCATTTTTCAATGAAAATGAGCAAGGAGCCGCTGTTACCGTCAACGGTGAGCGTAACCGTGCCATGCTCAACGAATTTTTTTCCCCAAAAATTCAACAGAATGACATGGACGACATTTGGTTTCAACAAGACGGACCCACATGTCACACAGCCAATGCAACCATCGATTTTTACGTGCTGTTTTTGAAAATAATATAATCAGTCGAAATTTTAATGTCAATTAGCCGCCCCGGAGCTGTGAATTGATCACTTTGGATTATTTCCTGTGGGGAGCCATTAGGCATAAATGCTACACCAACCAGACAATTGAAGCGTTGAAACATGAAATCGAAGTTACCATTGAAGAGACTCGAGCCAATCGAAATGTACTGAATGTGTTGATCGGATGAGGTACTGCCGAGCCAGTCGTGGCAGTCATTTTAATTACATTGTGTTCAATTCTTAAATGACAAAGTTTAACCTTTCCAATAAAACCAGAAATTTGAAAAATAATCAGTCCTTTTTTTATAGCCGATTCATATTTAAAATTTTAAATGACCCACCCTGTATTATCACTTCGAACTGGGAGAATTTCATGTCGACGATAAGTCAGTGATTTAGAAAAGTATTGTGAATAGTGTATAATAAAAGTGATATTAAGTGAAATTAATTATGAAATTTTATCAAGAACAAAATCCAGTTCCAAGGGTCTATATCAGTGATCGGCACTCATGGCACTCAGGGGCCGAACGCAATCGTCAAACTACACGTACACAACACGAATGTCTACAAATCTCACAGCTAAGAGCACAAACAATACAATTATTTCATTCAGTAGTACGCTAACTTTCAACAGAGCAAGTATATGCCGCTTTGTTGAAGAAATAAAGTACACTCCAAAAAATTGTTTTTTTTTTATTATAGTTATTTTTTTCATTGTAGGTATTTTTTTGTTTTTCGTTTACATTTTAAATTAAAAATGTGGAACGTTGAGTGGGAAGATTATTTTTTTATTTTTGAAATATATTAAATGAGGCAAAATGCCTTGTATGCAATCAAAAAATAATTATTATCATTATTATGAATTATTTTAATTTTTTATAATAGAGAAAACAAAAACATGAACTATTTTAATTCAATGAATGCGGATATTCTCTTATCGATTAATTATTTATTATTTATTCATTCATTTATTTATCTAGACCCAACATACCAAATGACTTGAGAAAAATGTTATTATAAGCTTACAAACACAAGCCTTAAGCATGGAAAAGACTAGAGAATATATTGAAAAAGGGTATCGTAACAATTGTAGAAAAATCGAAACGGAACCCTTGTGAAAATATTATGTGTGTATGATTACTATAAGCTTATTCATGCAACTTGCGTATAGAAAAGCTTATTTGACTCAATATATTTATAAGCTTTTTTACAGAAATCACAATTATTTTCTTTAATTTAATTTTTTTTATTTTAATTTGAAATATAAAAATTTATAATTAATTTTAAATATAAAAAATAATAATTCATTTTATATATAAATAATAATAATTAATTTTAACCATAAATAAAAATTATTATAAAAATAATTAAATTAAACATGCAAATGCACGTTCACTTTATAAAATTTACAACCAAATGAACACGCAAAACACGTTTGACAAATTAAAAAAAAAAAAAAAAGGAACGGCAAGCGTAAAACAAAGACAAAAAGACTAGAATGTATTGAAAAATATTTCTATTTCAATCGTCATATTGCGTTGTTGTTGTATGTTGTTTATAAGCATACTTGAGAAAAAGTTATGTATAATAATCTTTTCTCAAGCATTGTTAAATACTGCTTGTTAATTTAAATTTTATAAACATTATAATAAACGAAATTAAGAAAAGCTTAAAGCACACTATTTATATAAGCTTATTCTCAAGTTGTATTGCAGATATAATAATTTCTTACGGTAAAAACACCAATACAAACATATTCTCTCTTTCTGCCGACCACTGGTCTATATACACTACTTTCGAAATCTGGTTTAAAATAGATTTCGGGTATAATGTAAATTCATGCTAGGTGTTATAGTCAATTTTCACTGCAGAGTTAATTAAGTCAAAATTCAATCAACTGCTACTGGTTGTACTGAAATTATTCAGTTCATGCAGTTTTTTCTCAGTTAATTTTTAATAGTTAAAATTAACTACATATTAAAGTTGATTTAAATACAAATTTAGCATACAATTCTTCATCTGGACATGATAAAAAAAACTAATTATTTTATTGAAGACCTTATATTACAGGCACTAGAAGAGCCAGAATCATGTGAGAAGGACCAGAGTTTTAAGAAAGTATTTGTTTTGTATAAAGTAATATACAGTCTTATTTTCATCAAAATCACAGAGTTTGATGCTAAAAATTTCTATTTGATTTGTTGTTGATTTTATATGGTTTACCTCATCTACAAGAGGTAATTTAAATTTATTAAGTTTACGCATGAAACCATTTTGGTGAATAAAATATACACAAAAATTTACAACTACTTTAGTTCGTTGTATGTCTGCTTGCTTGCCTACCTGCCAGTCTGTGAGTCCAATCCAATTATCTGTTGTTTTAAATCGTTTTCTTACAATTTTAAATATGAAAGTTATGATTATCATGAAGATGAAGAGTTTTTTTTTTTTTGTAGGAATATTATCCTGTCGTTAACATGACATTGTTGTCGTTGTGTTGTTAACATACATATTTTCAGAATTTTTAACTTAAATATTCAAGAATATAAACATTAAAATGTAAACAACAATTTTTAACGCATTTTTGATGATGCTGTAAAAAAAATATGAAAATATTGCACGAACTAAATTGTAAGGAGTATAATGACAAGAATGTTTTTTTTACTGTCACATTTAAAGTGTTATCATTTAATTATACTTTTAACAGAGTTGCCACAATTTTTTTCACAATACTTTGGATTCTTGGTTAAGTTGCATATATAAAAAAAGTTTTAAGTTTATTTTATGGTGCGTTTGAAAAATTGGTAGTCAAAAATCGACTGTATATAGACCCAAACCATTATTTTTGTAAGCATGTATTTATAATCGAGCGATAAATTGGCAATTTCTAAGATGGTAATCATAAAAAACATCGCAAAAGTTTACCCTGTCAGTCAAATTTTCCTAGACTTTGTTGACAGTTTTTGGTTCTATATCACAAATAACTCAGATGGTATAAGCATTTAGGTTGTGGATCGTTTCTGGATTATTCGCATAGCATCAGTCTTTAACCACACCTCTTAAGAAAAAGCCCAAAGCGGGCAAATAGCGGCTCCGAGACGGCTAATTGACATCACCAATATGGCTGATAACACGATTACCAAATTTATAGGCTTTTCCCACTGACCTACATCTTACATCTTTCATCAATTTGCAAAGATGTTAACATCTTCCCATAAGAATTATACAGGCCAAAAATTCTACATCTGCAATAGATGATCCTTTCTCATTTAGTTCCATCTTAAATCGATTGTGCCATCACTAACAAACTTACATTGCAGAAAATAAACAAAACAAATTTAATCAACAAAGGAAAGTTCGGGTTTGTTCTTGCAAAGCAAAAACTACTCAAATGATTAATGCTTATTTTTTCACAGCTGAATAAATGATAGATTAAAGATGAAATATGTTGCTAATGTAAATTAATGTTTCACGTTTTCAACATCTTCCATGCGTTTCACATAGATAATGTTTATTGTAAAAAGCCCATTAATGTTCAAAAGATCGATTGTTTGATGAGTTGTGTGAGATGGTGGGCCATCCTGCTAAAAACAAAAAAATTATTTCAATTCATATCTTCCATTTCAACCCATAAAAAGTCCGTAATAGTGATTCTGAAGCGCTCACTGCCTGTGTTTCCATCAGCATTTTCACAAAAAAAAAACTGGGCCAAATGCCACCACTCCAAAATCCATACCAAATTGTCACTCTCTGTGAATGCATTTAACTTCTCAAAAATGCTCTGTGGCTTTTCCGATTACCCAATGAGACAATTTTGTTTGTTGACATAGCTGCCGAGATGAAAATGCGCCTTGTCAGAAAACATGATTTTTCAGCCAAAGTCAATGTCCGATTGAAGCTTCTGTAAGGCCCAAACTGAGGAGTCGTAAAGAAGTGGGTGGTCGTTCTTCAATTGCTGAGTCATTGGACCATGTGAGCGAATAATCCGAGATCTTTGTGCAAAATTATCATCATGCTGGTGCGTGAAATGCCGAGTTGTTGAGATCGATGTTCTTGCATATAGTTGCTCAACTTTGACCACAGCAGTTACATTCGCATCGGTACATAAAGTACGAGGAGGGGGACCACTGACATCGCCAGCGCTATTCACAAGTTTAAACGAACGAATAACAACAAGTGCACAATTTTTTTTACACACAAATTCTCATAAGGGAAAGTTGTGCATTCGTTGTGTAGTAGATATTTTTTACTTATGAATAGAGAGAGACCTCAGTAAAAAGGTTTGTTGTCTCAATTGTAAATTATGTTGTCACAACCCTATTTCTGTAGTTTCAACTGAACCACCGGTTCGAAAGACCAAATGTTTGCCGTAAATGCCAAATATATGAAAATAAAAATACAAAGTTTGTTTTGTTTTAAGGAGAAAAGGAATCTCAATGCTTATACAGAAAAAGAAAATAGCAGACAGCAAACAATGCTTAAAAGGACCGTTAACGGTTTTACTCGTTAGAATCTACACTTACCAAAAAAAAGTCTGTAATGGCAACTGAAAATATTGCTGTTATTACGGGAAATTTTGCTAATTTTTTTGCTAATCTTAGCAACACATGTCTGCTGACGTGTAGTACAATTAAATAAGTAGAAAAACTTAGTATCCTTTTGTAAAGTGGAATTTAAAATCGGTTTGCAAAAATCAGCAAAAAAAAATTTACTAAATATTGTGAATATTTTTACAAAGTTTTAAATTAATTTTTTTTTTATAGAGCATCAAATTTTTTTTATTTATTTTTTTTTTCAAAAAATATTTCATAAAAACATAAAAACAAAATAAAAGGCTTAAAAATCTTAAAAATTATTAAAACATAAACGAATTAATCATTTTGTTTTTATTTGGTAATTTCTGTTTTGAAAAATATTTTATTCAATATTTTTTTACTTTTAAGGTCAAATTTTAATTGTTTTAGGGCTGATTTTTAGAAATAAAGAACTTTTTAGTGCCATTTTAAGTGGATGTCCTATTTTCAGACATGAGTCGGTATATTAACTTCCGATCCCTTTTTTAATCTATGTAACATTTTAAGGCAATTTAAGTTTGTAGGTGTACCTTTTGATTAGAAATAACATTTCGTTCAAAATCCACTTTTTTAAAATTAGTAAGTTTTTTTTTGCTAATTTTAGCAAATCGGTTTTCAAAAATTTGTAAAAAGATTTCTGAAACTAACAACAAAAATTTGTAAATATTCTGTAAAAACTCTGTAATTTGTAAAATGTAAATAGCAAAAAGGTTTGCTAGATAATAAGTTTTTACTAAAAATCAGTACAAAAATAGAAGAGTGCGATTGAAAACCGTTTACAAATTTTTCTACTAACTTTTTTTCCTGAGTGTAGTTAAATACTGCCACCTATGTTAAAAAGAGGGGAATAAAAAAAAGACTCTATCGAATAATTAACCCTACAAGGGGTAGGGGGTACCAAAGGGACACATTAAATACAATTAAGCAAAAAGTAAGGTTTACAGAACGATATATTTTGAGCGAAATACGCTTATATTGAGGATTTGAACCTCTTGTTGTTCTGCCCATGATAACTCAATGTGATGTTTGTTGAAATGATCATGTTATTAAAATGTCGAAAGAGGCATTCAAGTATCTTGGCTTTCTTAAAAAGTGCAAGAAATACTACACTCTTTCTCATCTCCTTACAGTTTATACCATCTATAAAATGGAATAAAACTGCCATATATGTACAGGGGCTTCAAAGTCTATTTCGGAGCTTCTGGACCTTGGCAAAGGCGGTCATTAGTGACAGTATAACAGTATTAACAACAGCTCTATTAACCACTGGGCATTGTCGGAATGTGGGTTGTGTAAAACTGTTCTACGGGAAGTGTTCTGCTAAGATTAGGCTGCATGGTTTTGGTGTTCAACAGTAGATCCAGTAGATGTGCAATAGATCAAAATCCGATTGTGGCCGCAGTACATACAAAATTTATTCATTGTTCGAACCACCAGTATGTGAAATAAACTCTCAGCAGATATCTTTCATAATATTTAAAATTTAGAAAAATTCAAGTCAAACATACACAAACACTTTTCCCTATTTCCTCCGTTTCATAACATATTTTCCTGATAGCACAACAATGCAATGCATTGTCTGTCTGTTGGTCTATAGTGAACAATAAGAGACACGCAGTATAGGATATTAAATTTATGAAAATTGTTGCCATTATTAAAATTATGGTTATATTTAAGGGATTAATTTCCATCTACCTCGCCATTTCTCACTCTGAGTTTTTGTCACAAAGATTTTGCTTGCTCAGCAGCAACAGCATAATAAAATTGTTGTTATGCAACACATTACAACAATCTCATAAATGTACATACTTTCTGTTCTTTTTTATGTTGAAAATAAAACAAAACAAAAAAACACAGATTTAATATGCTTTTAATGACACTTTTACAAGCATTTATTTTAACATTTATTGCACCGTGGGTGGACCCGAAATAAAACAATAAACCCCAAGTAAACATGCAAACACATGCAAGAAATACAAGACAAATATACAAAAAAAAAAATGAGGAAATGTTTGTAAGGATGTATATTGTTTTTATAAATATGTCATGAATAAGAAAACGGAATAGAGAGTGTTGTCTAAATGGAGCTGTCACAGTATTTTCTATGATAAGATTGAGGTTGCACCTCAGATAGAATTATTGAATTATGAATATTGAAAAAATGTGTAAAGCTCGTATGACACTACATTTATTTTGTTTTGGATTTATATTGACAGCAATGTAAATCAAATGGGAGCGCTCCATTTGACAAATACTCATTTATTCTCCATTCAACTCATTATTTCACACTCATTAATTTACCATAAAAAAATTCATAAATTTTTCGTCAATACAAAATCAATAAAATACTAGTAAGCGGGTTTAAGGAACATTTTAAAAAGATTGATATTGATATATTTATGACATATATATTACATGACATAATTATGATATGATAGTTTATAAAGGGTGGTTCAATTTTAAGGGCCGATGTTGAAAGTGAACCACACCTAAACGTCAAGTTTGTTTCTGCATTTCATTTGACATTTCTCAATTTCAGACTTACTCAATCAGATACACAATCCAGCAACGTGTTAAAGTTATTCAGGCTTATTATGAAAATGGGCGTTCAAATAAAAATGCATATCGTGCACTTCGTGATTATTTCGGTCAATTTAATCGTCCAAATGTGCGTACAATCGGAAAAATCGTGTAAAAATTTGAGCAAACCGTGTCTGTAGAAGATGTGAAAACACAAGTGCATGCTCGTACTGCAGAAAATATTGCTGCTGTTCGCGATAGTGTGGCTGAAGAGCCATCCACCTCAACTCATCGTCGTGCACAACAATTGCACCTCTCACGCTCGTCGTTGATGAACATTATGCATAAAGACTGGCATTACAAGGTGAAATTGACTCAAGAACTAAAGCCTCTTGACCATTCCAAACGTCGTCAATGGTCAGAATGGTGGCAAGAAATGGCAACAGTTGATGATCAATTTTCGAAGAAAATCATCGCTAATGATGAGGCACATTTTCACCTCAGTGGATTCGTCAATAAGCAGAATTGCCGCATTTGGGCGCATGATAATCCAAGAGTGATTGTCGAAAAACCAATACACCCACAAAGAGTGGTGCAGTTTTTTTCAAAATGAGGCCAGTCAGGCAGTTACTCTGAAAGGTGTTCGTGAAATGATAACCAACCTATGACCCGAATTGAAAGATATGGATGTGCACGATATGTGGTTTCAACAGGACGGTGCCACTTGCCACACAGCTAACAAAACAATGGCTCTTTTGCCGTGTTATCTTACGTGGTGGCGATGTCAATTGGCCGCCAAGATCATGTGATTTGACACAGTTGGACTTCTTTCTTTGGGGTTATTTGAAAGAAAAGGTGTACGTCGATAAGCCAGCAATAATTCAAGATCTAAAGGATAAGATAATTCGGCACATTAACGGCATAGAACCTCAATTATGCCTCAGCGTCAACGAAAATTTGGACCATGCGATGGAGGTGTGCCGCCGAGGTCGCGGCGGCCATTTGGTCGATATTTTGTTCCATACATAATTGAACCATACCATATTATCATATTAAAAAGAAATGACAATAATTTCCTAAATAATTTGTTTTATTCAACATCAGCTCTTAAAATTTAACCACCCTTTATTATGTCTTCTCTAACAAAAATGGTGTATAATGGTATAGAACATTTGTATTATTTTATTTTATTTTATTTATTTAGTCTATGGAAAATAACATCCTTACAGACTATTATGATAACAATAAAATAATGATAAAAAATACAAACATATGAGGGAGTAATATAAATTTAAATAAACTAGAAATTGATAAGAATGTTATTTAATTATTAAGGTAAAGAATAATGTCTCTTTTAATAGTATCTAAGCTCTTATAAAAATCAAAGATATGATACAATTGATTAAATTCGATACAAATACGGCGAAAAGGATCAGAATTAGCATAATTTGTAGAAAAGTATTTAACACTAAGAAATAGATAGTATCTTGATAAGCGATGTGGAACATTTATGTTGAGTTTGCTAACTAGAAAATCTGAATGTAAATCTCCATTAATCAAATTTATTAAAAAAGTAACATTTAACATTTTACGGCGACTATAAAGTGTAGGAAGCTTTATAAGCGCAAGACGGCTTTTGTAGGGAGGTAAGTGCATAGTAGGATTCCAACCAAGTCCACGGAGGCAAAATATAAGGAATTGTTTCTGAACGGATTCAATAGAATTAGAGTGTACGTTGTAGAAAGGATCCCAGACAACAGAACCATATTCAAGAATTGGTCTCACTAGAGTAGTGAACAGCTTTTTTGTAATGTAAGGATCAGAAAATTCTTTTGCCCAGCGTTTGATAAACCCCAATACACCAACTGCCTTATTAATTGTCTTAGTAATATGATTTCGGAAATCCAAACGTCTATCCAATAAAACACCAAGATCATTAAATGTTTCAACCATCTCTAGCCGCATACCATTCATCATGTACAAACCATTAACAGGAAAAGATCTTGAAAACACCATGTATTTGCATTTTTTTACGTTAAGGTCCATTAGGTTCAAATTACACCATGTAGTAAAATTATTAATATCGATTTGCAATAACCTTTGCTCAGTACAATTATTAAAGGAAAGAAGTATTTTGACATCATCTGCATACATCAAGCATTTAGAATATTGTAAAACCGATGGAAGATCATTAATAAAGAGTATAAACAAAAGCGGACCTAAATGACTGCCTTGAGGAACACCAGATGTGACATTAATAACATTAGATTGTACAGTACGAAATTTAACACACTGTTTACGGCTTTTTAGGTAGGAAGCAATCCATTTAAGAAGCGTCAAACTGAAACCAATACGGTCTAACTTATATAGTAATAAATCATGGTTTACTCTATCAAAGGCTTTACTGAAATCAGTATAAACAACATCAGTTTGTTTTCCATTAACAAAGCCATCATTGACTAAAGTTGTAAGTTCCAGTAAATTGGTAATTGTTGAGCAGGATTTACGAAAACCATGTTGCTGTTGTGAAATAATAGAAGACGCTTGATATGATAATGCCTCGGTTATCAATTTTTCAAATAATTTTGGAATTTAACTTAATTTAGCTATTCCTCTGTAATTTGATACTACGGATTTACTTCCAGACTTAAAAATTGGAGTTATAAAGGATTTCTTCCAAACATCAGGAAAATATGCCAGTCTTATTGAATTATTGTAGAGAAATGTTAGAGGAATGTATAGAAGATTTGCGCAACGTTTTAACACACAATTTGGGACTCCATCAGGCCCCGCAGCATACGACCATTTTAGTTTTAACAAGTTGCTTAAAACAGTTTGTTCATTAATAAATGAAATATTTATAGATGATTCCGGGATAATGAAAGGATATTGAGAAGTGTTGTTAAATTTAGTTGTGGAGTATGTTGAAGCAAAAAAATCAGCAAACATATTACTTATAGAGATATCGTCTGATGCTTCGATGTCATCTAATTTCATTGAGGATGGAAAACCAATGCAGCGTCGTTTAGAATTAACAAACGAGTAAAAAGACTTAGGGTCGCTTTTTAACTTAGACTTTATATTATTTAAATAATCATTATAAGCAGAACGATTCGATTTGTTATATTCAGCTCTAACTTTTATATAGTTCGTGTAGTTGATCAATGATCCATGTTCTTTATATTTCTTAAATAGCTTAGTTTTTTTATTTTTTAGGCGAGAAAGAAATTTTGAATTCCAAGGAGGACCAGTACTATTTTTTGGAAAAGTCTTAGGAACAGATTTAGTAAAACAATTGTATATAACTTTATAGAATGACTTCAGCATCAGATCCAGATTATCATTACATAAAGCAAAAACATCATTCCAGTTGATTTGTGACAAAGCAGAAGTGAGTGCATTGTAATCGGTTCTCTTAAAGCAAAGCTCCTTAATCTGTTTCCTAACATTACTGCAAACTGTATAAGAAAATAAACAGGTAATTTCTAATGTTGGATGATACTGATCTTCAGGAAATGATATAGGCGATGCTCTTGAAATACAGAATTCGTTGGGTTCACTAACGAAAACAAGATCCAGTAATTTACCAAACTTATTGACAACATTATTAATTTGGAAAAGGCAATTGGAAGACAATCCATTAACAAATTCAGACATTAGGTCAGTGGAAAATACTGGAATTAAACTATTTGAATCATCTTCTTTATCCCATGAAATCGAAGGAATATTAAAATCACCAAGTAGTAAAAAAGACTCTAATGGTTTTAGTTTTTTAAAAATTAATTCGGCAGCTTTCTTGTGCTTTTCATATATTTCTATAGAAGATCTGGGAGGAATATAGGAACACATGATATAAAATGATTTATTATGTTGTTTTACCAGTACGCAAATAGCTTCAATATCAAAGGCATTATTAAATAAAATCTCTTCTGCAGACAAGTAATTTATAACTGCAATCATAACACCACCACTCTTACTATGACCATTATTTCTATCTCGTCTAAAAATTTGATAGTTTGGACACAAAATTTCAGAATTATGAATACCTTTATGTAGCCAGGTTTCAGTAAATACAAATATATGTTTATCAAAATTAAAACTATCAGCATATAGGGCAGATAATTTAGTATTAAGGCCTCTAACATTTTGATACACAATTGAACTCGTATGGACGGAAGAATCAATTAGTTTTTTGAGACAGGAATAGATATTTTAGGTACTCTAGGATTATTTCTGAAAACATATTCACGAACTAGAGTGTTTTCAGGCCAGAAACTAGGATCAACGATTTGCTTAAATAGTTCATAAGGTACCAATATTTTAAACGATGTTATTTCTCTTGGTTGAGAGTAAGACAATTTATAAGTTAAAATATTTGCATCGAAATTCAATTTGTTTTTTATGTATTGATTGATATCTTCAATTGAAGTTGTAGACGTAAAGCGTGAAACAAATATAGATTTTTTCGGTGGAACAACAGTTAACAGATTTAGAGTTGAATTGGAATCAGTAGGTACACACATTTGTTGATTCGGTAAAGTAGGGAGAATATCAGTATTATTGATGGAATTCAAAAGTTGATTATTAGGTGGAGAACGTATCTCACATGGCTCAGTGGTTTCAATTTTGAACGATCACTTGGGTATGAGAAAGCTTTCTGCAAGATGGCTGCCGCGTTTGCTCACAATCGACTACCAACGGAATCATGTGACAGCTTAGTTTCCATGGCAAAAAAATGAATTAGACTACGAATTGCCCTCAGTGACTATTTTCTATTTCCAAACCTAAAAAAATGGCGCGGTGGGAAGAGATTTAGCTCTTAATGATGAAATTATTGATCAAACAAATGCATATTTTTTGAACCTCGAAAAATCCTTCTGTTAAACGCAAAGTAAATGACGGAACTTGTTCAAAATTTGACAGTAGTCTATTAATAGGTGGTACTTGATGGAAGCAGTATTGCATTTCATATAACTACGAGGAAAGTTCGAAAATTCACGGACTTATAGAACCGCCCTCGTACCATTAAACAAAAATTCTCAAATCGATTTGTATAACCTTTAAAATTTTGGTATTTTGTAACCTTAAATGTTTAACTAGAATTTTCTCTATTAGACTATTAAACAATGTATTCTTTCACATATTTTCCATATTACATAAAATTATATTACCTTAAACTTTCCATAAATATTTATATGTATTTTTTTTTATTATTATTATAAAAACCAAAAAATTTAAACCAATGAAATACGGGAGTATGAGATAGAAAAAAGGTCAGCATGATTATTACTTTTTTATAAGCTGAAAACACGTGTCTTTTCCCAAAGTAAAAAGCTTAAGGCTAAACAATTTTAAATAGACAGACTAAAAAAGTTAAATATTAAAATGTCAAAGAGAATTTTAAAAAGGATGAGACATCATATATAAAATATTAATAGAACATGATAGTTAAAAAAACAACTTGAAATTGTAAAGATGTCTAAAGTTCAATTGTGCTAGAAATTTATAAATTTTTAAAATTTTTCTCAATATCTATATTTTTGTCATGAATTAGGAATATGACGTCTGCTACAATTTAGGGAAGTTTTTGGAAAAAACAAACATTTCTTTAGTTGCCATATATTCTCCCTAAAGTATAAAAGCAAAATATTAAATTAAACAAATTTAAATAGAAACGAAAGCTGAATAAATTCCCAATAAACATTAAAAAGTTAAAAATTCAAGAGCTTTTAATATTGCTTGTATTGTGGTTTATTTTAAGTGATTTTTTACAGTCAAAATCAAGTTCAAACAAATAAAAATTATTTGTTTTATGTCTTTCGTTCATTCTCAATATTTTAAAATAAAATTAAAACATTTGCTCAAATTTACAATTTTTCTGTTAAGATTTTTATAAAATCAGAATTTCTTACATGGATTTTCACGAAAAGGTAAGCCACATTTATTTGGAGCTAAACACTGTCCTTACATTATCTTTTTTTCTTATTTTAAAAAGATTCTACAAATTTCTACGCTTCTGAATAAAAGAAGGAAACAAAAATCAAGATTTAATAAACAAAACTAAAATTATATAAATGTGTGTACAGGGTGGCGCAAAAATAACCTTCCGATGTTGATTGCCATTTGAGCCCTTTTTATGGCATTTTCCATCACTCTGGCCAAAACTTCCGGCGATAGGTCCTCACATTCTTGACGGATATTGTCTTTAAGAGCTACAAGAGTCTGAGGCTTGTTGACATAAACCCGCGACTTCAAAAAGCCCCACAAAAAGAAGTCTGGAGCGGTCAAATCAGGCGATCTTGCTGGCCAGTGCAAATCGCCAAAACGGGAGATTAGGCGCCCGGGAAATGCATCCTTCAGCATAACGGTTGTGGCACGTGCAGTGTGTGGCGTTGCACCGTTCTGTTGGAACCACATGTTTTCCAATCCCAATTCATCAAGTTGCGGCAAAAAGAACTCGTTGATTATTGCTCTGTAGCGCTCACCATTCACAGTAACCGTTTGGCCCGCGACGTCTTCGAAGAAAAAAGGTCTGATGACTCCTCCAGCGAAAACAGCACACCATACAGTGACTTTGAGCGGATGTAATGGCTCTTCGTGGGTTACACGCGGATTTTCAGTGCCCCAGAAGCGTAAATTTTGCTTATTTACGTACCCGCTAAGATGGAAATGGGCCTCATCACTCATGATTATGTTAGATGAAAAATCATCTTCATTATTGCTAAAATAATTAGTCACCAATATTCCGCGTTCTGGAGCAGTTTAGCGTAATATTGTTTATTAACGTGTATTTCTCATGTGTTTACTACACAAATGTCAAAACAGAACTGACATTAGGGGCCAATCGCAAAATTTATAGCATTTTCTGATAGGAGGATTACTTTTGCGCCACCTTGTATGTTAAAAAGAGTTAATAAATTTCACCAAAACCAATAATTTCCGTGTTTTTATGGCTTTTATGGCTTCAAGTTAGGGCTTGAAAACAAGTGTATTTATTATGTATTTTGAACTTGAATTGAACTGTGATTCAAGGCTTGAATTAAAGTATATTCTCAATTGACTTGGATTCGAGTGTCCGTTTTGCTGGAATATTGAATTAAAGTGTAATTAAAGTATAAATCAAGGCTTGAAATTAGAAAATATGACTTGAATAACACTTGATTTTAGCTTTAATTGCAGCAAAAATGCTTACTGGGTTCAAAAGCACGCACACGTCAATCCGAAAATTACATTTAATGCAGTTGCAAACTACTGAGATCATGAAATTTCTCGACTCTCGGAAATCTAAACGAATACCATGTGGGTAGTGATTGAAATGTATTCATCTTATGAGTTAGTAAATAATTTATATTAACTTCTAATTAATGATTCGATATTGAATAAAGTGTATCTCACTAGTCAAATTTTTATTAATTTTAATTCGATTAAATAATTTATTCCTTTATACAGGGTGTATTTTATACTGGTATAGAACTTTAAGTTGGTAACACTTTTTTAACTGTTGGCATTTCAACATGAATAGACAGACTGCTGAACAACGCTTCCAAATTGTGCAAACTTATTTTGAAAAACATGATTCTGTTCGAAATACATATCGCGAACTGCATCCACTTTACGGTCAGCATAATCTTCCATCAGAGCAATAAATTCGATTAACTATGTAACGTTTTGCCGTATTTAAAGTGATGATAATCCTCAAGTGTATGTTTGAGAAACGTAACATTGAGCAATATGAAGTAAATTGATTTTTATTTAATGGATTAAATCATCCCGTAAGGAAACACCTTATAAATCACTTTGTTTGACTCTTTTAAAATAATTGACAAAAATCAAATTGATTTTAAAAGTTTTTCAATTAATAAAAACAATGAAAATTGATTCATTGAAAATTGAGTTAGATTTAAAAACTGAATAAAGGAATTATGTTTGTAAAGGTCTGAATGTGGGTGTCAAACTTCATATTTTTTAATTTGCAAAAACTAAGATATGCTCCAATACAAAAATGTTAACAAAATATTAATTCACGTTTTGCACGATTAAAAGAATTGATATTAAAAAACAGGAAGATATGAGTATTTTATGTTTATCCCTTCTTTCAGAATATATTAAGCTTGGTCACCAAAACGATGCGATTATCGGTAACGTTATTTTGCATTATTTCGGTAATAGTATTTTAAGGTTAACGCAATATTATTTAATTCAGTGTCGGTAATTTAAGAATAACGGTATTTTCGTTATTTCGATAACGGTATTTTAAGGGTAAAGGTAGTCAGTTGAAAGGGTTTTGAATCAATAACGGCGATCATCAAGACTGAAGTGGCAATTATTGGGGGGTCAGAAAAGACACATTCAGTATCCCGATATTAAGGTGTTCTGAGCATAGTTTGGGCGCTATAAACCTTCTTCCATAAGGAGATAGGTTTTAAGACAGACATTTAACTTTTCACTCCGAAGGCTTTAGGGCTATCTGCTAAGATCCACAAGCGGATCTAGAGGTACATGACGACAAAGAAAGACAGCGCTCTTGAGGCGCTGAGGTGATTCAAACCCCTTCTAGTGAGTATACCGATTTCGCTTATATTTGGATATGCGAGCAGAACAAGTTAAAGACCCGCATTTTGCTCTTTTGTTGGTCTAAATCTCATTTTAATAAAAAAATAATTGAAGAATTTTTAAAAAGCTATCTCTGGATATAAAAGACATGCATGCACCTTCATGCATAAGTGTGTTTTTATTATTAAAATCCTAGGATGTATGGGTTCCTATGTGGAATAAGTTAACATCAGATATCTTTCCTGATACTTACAATTTAGAGAAAATCTAATCAAACGTTCACAAACACTACTCCCCATTTTCTTCTTCACATAACCTATTTTTCTGACCAAACTTCCAATCACCAAACTTATCACTGGCTGATGGATGGACACACACAAATAAAAGTGCCTTATCTTTTTCCGGAACTTCAGGGCATCGGACATTAGTCTTTACTTGATCGCATATTTGTCAGATGGATCAAGTAGGTTAAACGGATATCTTTAATTTAATATTCACTGAACTACCGAAGGCATCTTCTTAAGGGATAATAGTTGGAGAGGCAAAATAACTACGATTATAGAATACGTTTTCAAATTGATTACCGTAACCGTTGAAATACCGCTTACATAAATAATAAATCACCAACATCCTTTTTAGTTTCCGCAACCAACTAACTAAAGGGCTTAATTTTAACAGTTTGTGCTGGATATGTAATTTGGAATAATAATAATGAAATTTTAATTTAATTTTCAAAAACTCACCAACTTTTATCAAATTTAGTATAAAGAAACTCACCTGCAAAGAGAGAAAAAATAGAGTTAATTAGTAATTTAGATTAAAATTTAAATTTTTTTGCAACAACTAAGAGGAATTTTTAAGTGTGAGCGCCCATCCATTCTAGAATTGCTTTTAAAAGAACCCCATACGTTAAGTTGAGTTTTCAACCCGTTTTTCGAATTAAAAATGTTAGTTATATCAGTGAAAGCTTACAATTAGTTCTAGAAGAACTATTTACTTTTGTATCTTTACCACGATTTGCTTACTTTTGAGAAAGTCATCGGCAAAAAACTGAAAAAAGAACAAGTTTTGAGCACAATATGAAATTTGTGTTCCACAGCACAGTTTATTGTTTTATCAAATCTACACCCAGAAAATAGATTCGTGCTGACATGCATATCTGTTGCCAATCGAATGGTTCAGTTGTAGGAACCGATTTTTACGGTTGTGTCTAACGAATTGTTATTGAGACAACAGAAATTCTGTTGCTTCAATTAAATTACTTTTCTCTCAATTGATTTTTTATAGTCACAATCGAAAACTTTGATTAGCACAACCGAACCGTTTGATTGGCTACAAATTTCGTTGTCAGCATGAATGAAATATTTCTATCTACAAATCGATTTTATTCACCGACAAATTTATCTTAAAAGCAACCTGTTCTCTGGAAGCTGTTACAATTTCTAAATAACAAATTTCCCCTAAATTTGGCGTTTAATCAATAAATCAACATATTTTTATTTCTTTTTCATATACTCCAAAGAAAAAAAAACTTTATATTCCCATAATTTTTCATTCCCTTAAATTCATTTTAATTTTAATCAAATTTATCTGAATTTGTGACTAATCACATTTAACTAATTCTACGAGTTTCTCATTAGTATACTTGTTTGCAAAAATTAAATGGTAATAAACAACCATAAACGTTAAAAGCAAACACAAACACACAGAAAAAGTTTTTTTTTCGCACAATGGGGCGGTTTTGATAATGGATGACAATAAATGAAATTAACATATTTACACAATAAAAATCTGTGAAAAGAAATAAAAACTCGCACACTTTAGCTAAATCAGCAACAACAACAACAACAACAACAACTAGACCAACTAAACTATTAACAAGCAAAACAATTTGATATCAGTACGAAGGACCATAAAAAACCAATTTAACAATAACGAATGAGCAACAATAGCAACACAGCAGAAAATAAAAATTGGTCATAAAAGTTGTCAACATGGCAAAAAATAAAATTAAATGAGAAAAAAAATATATTGTTAGTTTTAGGATACAGTTATTCTGTATGTCCACAACATACATTTTTATATTTTAAGCCAAAAAATAAAATTACCTCTTAGGCTAAAACTATTCATTTTTTCCTGCTAATCCTCCCTAACTGACTCCCGACTACTACTTTTTTTCTTCTATTTTTTGCGACATAAACCTGCTGTTTAGTATAATTGGATAGAAAAAAACTTGGTCGTTAGATTATACAAGAAATATAGAAGAATAATGTTTGTAAAAATTCAAGTTAAAAAGAAAAACAACCATAATTTTCTTTTGGATTTTTGGTATTTTTGGCAAACAGCAATCTAAAATAACAACATTTTACAAGTTCAAGGTAAAAATAAATTACTGTTTACTCTTAATGTTAGAAAACAAACTAAAACCCCATAAAAGACTTTTAAAGAAATATAAACATTTTATTTTTTATCTCCCCTTAACAAATTTATGGTTCAGCAATTTGGTTGTTACAAAACAAAACAAAATAAAAAATAAATAAAAATAAGAAACTCAATTTAAATATTCAATAAATCAATTGAAATAACTTATCTAATTAAGATTTTACTTCAATTTGTATTTGGAAATTAAATTGTAAGAAAAGATTTTTATTTTTGGTATATTTTTTTCATCTAACACTACAGAATGCTAATTATGGGAAATTTTTCTGGTTGGTTATCTCTTACATTTTGCACAAAGAACCCTGTAGAAAATGTCGATAGTGAAACTGTACTGACTCACTATTGACTTTGTCACCAGTACTACTGACTAATTATGCCCCAGCCAACGCTTTCTGCTGAAGACATTTAACTTGTGCGTGTCATTGCGAATATACACAACTATTGACTAGGTGTTGACATTAGAACCAGAGATTCACTAGTACATTTTAGTAATTCTAGTCTACACTTTTGGAACTCTTTACTTGATTTCCACACTACGAAAGAAAATAAGATTAAACAGGTGCATTTATTTTGTTAAATTAGATATTTTATTAATAAAATTTTTTTTATAAATTTCATTAAAGTAAAAAAAAAATCGTGAAAATTTAATTTTGGAATAGACGAATCTTCAAAAGACTGCACAAAAACATCCACAGACTCCGTAAAATCTTCATTAGGCTCCACAAAATCTCTAGAGTTGCAATTTTCACTAAAAATTGTTGCCTCTTTCTTGTTTTTATTTTTATACAAAATTGTTTGTTCTTTTTCACAAGTTTTTTGTAATTTATTTTGCTCATATTTACCTTTTAAATTTATTTTTCTTTATATTTTTATTAAAAACTTTAATTTTGCATGCAGCTATGCACATTTATTTTCAACAAAATAAAACAATAAAAAAAATCAAGAACAAGCCCAGCTTTGCAGCTGCAAAAACGGAATGTAAAAAGTATAGACGCTTTGTTGACATGTCACCGAAAATATTCCACTAAAGTGGTGACTTGTAGACACTTGACCCCAGGCTTCCTACAGGAAATGTTCTAAAAGTCACTATTTTTTTAAAAATTTTGAGAGGACAATTTTTAAAGTACAAAAATATGATTTTAATAAATATGGACTCTCACAAAAAGGTGAAAAGAGTTTTTGTATTTTTAATTGATAAAAAGCGGTTAAAAAAATTTGATGATAATATCAAAATCTATATAAAAAAAAACAGAATTCATTTATGTTTCGGCAAGAAACAAAATAATTTTATCTATATGGACCACGGCAGTTAAAAAAATATTGTTAAATTTGTTAGACAGAAAAAACAATCAACTGACAGATAAACTAACCACTGGCGTGTCATTTGGGACGACACTGTAGTCTGGTGATTTCCCTGTGTCGAATTTTCAAAAAAAAAAAATCATTTTCTTCTTTCTGCAAAAGCTTAATTTGTTGGTAATTAATTTTAATACAACAATTTAATCAAAACAACGTAAAATTTGCCCAGCGGCAACGCCATCTATAACATACATTTGGTATTTAACTATTGAATTTATAATTACTTGTGAAAAAAAGACAACAATAGGATTTAAAAAATATTAAACAATCACCTAATGAATATTTTTCGGTAAACTAATGAAGATTTGTTCACAAAGTGAATGAAAAATGTTTTCAAATTTTATAAAAAAAAATACTTCATAATATTTATGAAATTGGGTCTAATAAAACTTTTTCATTGGGAGTATAAAAATTTTAATAAATAAAATAAATTTTTTTTTTTTATAAAATTTTTGTCATTTGACATTTAGATTTTATTCACTTAAAAACTCTGACATTTTAAGACTGGTATTCTACTGATATTTTGATGCTAACCGAAACGAATAACATATTCGTACCGGTATAATTTTTTAATGTATTTTCCCATTAGTTACTTTTTTTAGAAAATAACGGTTTCGATATTTTGAAACGGTTTCGGATTTGAATTCCTTACGGGTTTAATTAGTAACATTTTTTACAAGTTACGATTGCAGGGCTTGGTGTAACACCCAATATAGACTGCTGCGATATCGGATAAACCCTTCTCAGAATAACAAAATCAGTTACGGTTTTTGGAATATAATGGATACTGTATTTTTATAGGTTACGGTTTTTGGAAAATAATGGTTACTTTATTTGAAATGGTTATGGTTTTCAATTTGTATCGGTTTTTTAACCGATAAGGATTTTATAGCGGTTACGTTTAACATCGTTAATCTTAAAAAAAGGTGTGAAAAAAAAACATTTATGAAAGAAGGTTTCTTTCTTACTGAGTTATTCGATTATTTATTGTATAAAATTTTTTGTAAGGCGTAAAAATTTTAAATTCGCTACACCAGATAAAAAATCCCTCAAATGGTTTTAAAAATCCTGAAACGAAAAAATTCAAAAATTAAAAAGGAGCTAAGCGCGTATAAAAAAGATCAGATCTGAACAGAACTCATTAAATCTAATTATACCAGATTTAATTAGATTTCCAAAAATAAATTTAAATCTAATAAGATCTGAGGAAGTTTAGGCAGATTTAGCGCACCATATATAATCAGATCCAATTTGCTGCAGTATCATATAGTATTTAGATTCATTTTGGTGTCTTTGAAAAAACGTATTTAAGAAATGGTATCATATAAACATATAAAGCGATTTTTGACTAACGATCACGCGCAATCACGTGAGTAATTTAAATGTTTGCTCACGCTCACGATCAAAAATTGAAAATATTTTTAAAAATCAAGCATAAAAGAATTTATTTTATCACTTGAACCATGTGAATTAAGTGTTGTCATACTTAAGGAACATAAGGAAAAAACAGTCTTGCTGCATTACATGTAAAAAATCGAAAAAATAAAAAAAAAAATAAAAATAAAAAAGGAATAAAAGGAACAATCACAAAAAATTACGACAAAAAATCTACTCACGCACGAATTTTTACGATCACGTGAGTAATTTAAATTTTGGCTGACGCTCACGCATGATTCACGAAATTTCGTGTCAAGTGCCCACCTTTAATATGAAGATATATGCTCATATCTGGCCACAAAAATCACCAAATTTTTCAGATCTCTTTAGATATTCTGGCATTTGATCTGGCCATCAAGTGTGTCACATATACCATATCTTATCACATATAATCAGATCTGCCACAAGATTTCCTTATATTCAATCATACAGGTTGGTTGAAAACTTCCTGCGATCACCAAGAGATGGCACTGCTAGCTCCAAATTTTTTTTTCTCAAGTTGATATAACTGTCCTGAGAACACATGCAAACTTGCAAGTCATTCTGTCAATCCTTTCTTTGGTTACAAGCCATTTGAAGTTGACGTGTCATTGATTTTTTTTAATATGAAAAAAATTTAATATCGTGCAGTCATTAGATTCTTTGTTTTGAAGTGTTTAAAAGCAAAGGAAATTTTGGAACAATTGGTAGAAGTGTATAAGAAGTCCTCACCTTCAAAACGCACCGTTAGTGAAGATCCAAGTTTGACTAAGCGTGAAATTGCTAATGCCATAGGCATATCAGACGAACGAGTACTCCATATTTTACATGAAGAATTACGTATGAAAAAACTATTTGGAAAGTTAGTGCCGCACACATTAACAATTCAACAAAAACTGGATCGAAAACAAATTTCTCATCGTAATTTGGAGCGTTTTAAGCCGAATAAAACCGACTTCTTGTGTCGTTTTATAACTATGGATGAGACTTGGATCTACCACCATGATCCTAAATTCAAACAAGAAAGTTTACAGTGGAAGCAGGTGAAGTCACAACGATCACCAAAGAAGGTTATGGCATCAGTTTTTTGGGATGCAAAAGGAATTTTGTTGATTGATTATCTTCAGAAAGGTAAAACAATCAACTCTGAATATTACTGCAGCCTTTTGGATCAGCTGTATGAAAAAATTCGTGAGAAAAGACCTGGTTTAAAGAAGAAAAAAAATCATTTTTCATCAAGACAATGCACCTGCTCACAAAAGTGTTTTGACGATGGCTAAATTCTAAGAATTAAAGTACGAATTGCTTGAACATCCACCATATTCACCAGTATTGGCTCCCAGTGACTACTATCTCTTCAGAAATCTCAAACAATTCCTTCGTGGAAAGCATTTTTCGTCAAAAGAATAGGCTTCTAGGAGATTATGTATATTGAATAAAAAATATATTTCGTAACAAAAATAGTATTCTTTCATTTCGAGCGCAGGAACTTTTCAACCAACCTGTATCTAATTAGATGTAAGCAAATCTCAAAAGATCTTATATCTTTTACACGGGGATAGGGAAAATACTGGTCCCTAGTTTCGATTCTCCTAGCATATATTTAAATTTAAACGCAATTTTAGAGTTATCTCCTAATAGAGTTTCCCTTTAAGAGATTAAACCCAGCAAAAGTTTCTGTTTCAAAAAATCAGTTGTAGAACAGATTTTTTCCTTCATAATCCATTCTGATATCGATTTTAAAATGGATAATTTTTTTGAAATTGTTCCAAAAGCAAATGCCTCTTTAGCTCCAAAGAAGAACCGGATGCTCATGATCTAGTTCCGAAACTAGTTTGCAGTCAGAGCTTAGGTTTGGCATCAAAGATGTGCATACTTTTCACAAATGACTCATGTCAAAAATAGGATGTACACTTAAGCCCGAAATTCGACTTGTTGTGCGCTCTCATCTAGGTTCGAATTTTTATGAGGATCGCACCAATCACCTCAAACACCCTCCTTTTTCCCCGGGCTTTCGACCGGCTGACTTTAGTCAAGGCAAGCAGGTCTCAAAACAGGCAGGTTTTCACTAAAACCTTACATTCATGTTCCTTGGAACTTGTTCCGGAAGTAGTTCCATAGAATTGGTTCTAAAGGAACCATTTGTAGAAATGATCAAATTGGTAACTGTTTGTAAAAAAATTTCCTGAGAAAATCTTTAAATCTAAATTCATTCTTTATCGATAAATTTATTTTGAAATCTTTTATTAAATTCATTTGGCACCTTCCAATTTCTGCATTTACCGCTTGTTAAGATATTGTACCCTTTTCTTAAAACATCCATTTGTTATTCTCTCTTTACATCTACATAGCTTATCCGCCATTATTATGCCATTTTCCATAAATTCTTTCTAGACTAATTCGTTTGACATCCTGCCAGTCTGTGTTTATACATGTCATATAATCTTTTCTATATACATAATTTTAAGGAATTTCTTGGCAAACAATCTACTTAAAGTATAACTGTTTAAAATGGCGTCTGGACAAATTACTGCCAAAATTATTATTACTTTAAAAATCCTGTTTTCCACTCACTTAATAAACTTAAATATGTATAACAAAATGGCTTTTGTATGTGTGTACAATATGCATAAGTAATAACAATCTTGTTAATGATGATTACATTAACATTTATGAGAAGTTCTTACTAATTTAACTACACTGTTAGAAAATGATTGAAAACTTGTAATAAACTTTTTTTAAATATAATTGATAAATAATAAAAAAAAAAGAGTAACAATTTCAAAAATTTCAAATTTTCAGGAGAGGCAAACAACTGTTTATGTAAAAATTGTTCCATTATGAAAAAAGTGCGTTATGAAAAAGAAAGATAATTTTGATCAAAAAAGGCACATATCAAAATAATACAGTAAATTAAACTCACTTTTTTCAACTTCCTTTACTCGCGCTAATTTTTGTAAGACCTATATCTGCGAGCGAAGGTTTCAAACCCTGTTTAAACAAAATTATACCATGCAATAACTTTATTTCTAATAAATTGACTGACTTTCAGTCTTTTACAAAACAGCCTTCAAAATAGCTGCTCTGAAAAAGTGTTTCGTCCGTCGCATAGACCAACGCTCGGGTATAAGTAGGAAGGTTAAAGAACAAAATAAAGTTACGAGAAAGTAATTTTTAAAGCAGTTAGAAATGTCTACTGCGATTTAACTTATGGAAAAAAGTCAGTTTTGGAAAATTTTGAGTTATGTCTCTTGTATTATTTAAGTGCATTATGTATAACTGGATGAAAATTTATAAAAGGTTTTTATGTTTGCAAATAAGCTTTTTTTTGTCAGTGTAATATAATTACACACAAATTTACACTGTGCTTTAATCTATAGAAAAAAATAATATTTTACAATTTGAGTGTGTATATTACAATAGTGGTTCAAAAAAAAAAAGGTTCGAATTTGTAATCCCCATAATGTTGCCCTTCTTCCTTATGTTAGAAACTCTCTGTGCCAAGTTTCAGCAAAGTTTATTTATATTAAGAGGTAGCAAAAAAAAAAATTAACATTTATGAATTATTAATTTGTCGTTAGAGTAATTTATATAAAAGGTAGATTTTGATTTTTAAAATTTAATTTCTTTTTAAACTGTAGGCAACAATATTTTTTCAATATATGAATAAAAGGAATATGAGATTAAAATTAAAATAAAATCAATTGTGGGCGTTGTGGTTAATTGTTAGGGCATTGAACTGTTACAAAGAAGGTTGCGGGTTCGATTCCCGGCGACGACAAACATCAATTTTGAAATATAATATGTAAGAGTTTTCTATCTCTCATTCATATCGCAACGTCCTCCTTCGGTGTTCCCATAACCCCACCGAAGTAAAATAACATAAAAGCGCTATAAACTAAAAAGAAATTTCGCGAAGTCTCTATCAGATGGCGACCATCAATTATTCTAAGATTTATCATCTCGCGGAATAAGAATGTTTTCAAATTTGCCTTCATCTTTCAACTCCCCTCTATCCCCTTTACAAAGAAATTAACCCAATTATAAGTAGGAAAAATTTCCTGAGTGTCGCTTTTCTAAAAAATAAAAATATCAAAATTTTCTGAAAAAATGTAAGTAATTCGGTGTGAAGAGCAGCCAGAGGCAGTTCAAAAGCTGTCAATGCATCCTGAAACATGCACTGTTTGGTGCGGTTTGTGGGCCGCACCGTTCGATGATTACCGACTTTTTTTTGGAAGAATTTGATCTGATTTTACCAAGACGGTGCCACACGGCACCTAATACCATGAACCTATGGAAAAGCCGGGTTTGGTAAACAATTAATCTCTCGTTTCGTAACAGTTCATTGGCCACCAAGATCATGCGATTTGACCCTACTACACTATTTTTTGTGGGGATACGTGAAGTCTCTCGTGTACAGGGACAAGTCAGCCACAATTTAAGCCCTGGAAGACAACATTACATTACAGCTGCCATTGATAAGATAACGGCCGAAATGTTGGAAAAGGTATGCCAAAATTGGAGCTCACATTTACTTGAAATAAACTTGAAAAAGTAAATAACAGACATTAATTTATCGCCCCGAATAAATATTTCATTAACTTTTGGAAATTTTTTGTTGGTAATTAAATTTTAAGGGCCGATGTTGATTTTGTTGATTTTAAATAAAACACAAATTATTTAAGAAATTATTGTCATTTTTTTTTATTATAATAATATGGTATGGTTCAATTATGTATGGAACAAAATATCGGCCAAATGTCCGCCGCGACCTCGGCGGCAAACCTCCATCCGATAGTCCAAATTTTCGATGACGCTGAGGCATAATTGAGGTCCTATGCCGTTAATGTGTCGAATTATCTCATCCTTTAGCTCTTGAAGTGTTGCTGGCTTATCGACGTACACCTTTTCTTTCAAATAACCCCAAAGAAAGAAGTCCAACGGTGTCAAATCAGTTGATCTTAGCGGCCAATTGACATCGCAGTCACGTGAAATAACACAGCTATTGAATTTGTCGCGCAAACGAGCCATTGTTTCGTTAGTTGTGTGGCAAGTGGCACCGTCCTGTTGAAACCACATATCGTGCACATCCATATCTTCCAATTCGGGCCATAAAAAGTTCGTTATCATCTCACGATAGCGAACACTATTCACAGTAACTGCCTGACCGGCCTCATTTTGGAAAAAATACTGCCCGATGATGCCGCCAGCCCATAAACCGCACCAAACAGTCACTCTTTGTGGGTGCATTGGTTTTTCGGTAATTACTCTTGGATTATCATTCGCCCAAATGCGGCAATTCTGCTTATTGACGAATCCACTGAGGTGAAAATGTGCCTCATCACTGAAGATGATTTTCATCGAAAATTTATCATCCACTGTTACCATTTCTTGCCACCATTCTGACCATTGACGAAGTTTTGAATGGACAAGAGGCTTTAGTTTTTGAGTCTTGTAAGCATGTAAATGCCAGTCTTTATGCATAATGTTCATCAACGACGAGCGTGAGAGGTGCAATTGTTGGACACGACGACGAGTTGAGGTGGATGGCTCTTCAGCCACACTATCGCGAACAGCAGCAATATTTTCTGCAGTACGAGCATGCACTGGTGTTTTCACATCTCCTACAGACCCGGTTTGCTCAAATTTTTGCACGATTTTTCCGATTGTACGCACATTTGGACGATTAAATTGGCCAAAAAAATCACGATATGTATTTTGATTTGAACGCCTATTTTCATAATTAGCCTGAATAACTTTAACGCGTTGCTCGATTGTGTATCTTTCCATGGTTCAAATTGAGTTTGTCTGAAATTGATAAATGTCAAATGAAATACAGAAAAAAAACAAACGATTCAAAACAATAGACTGTGATACACTAACCAATTATGTTGTCTAGAAATTACATATACCAAATATTGAAATTCCACCAATGATTATATTCGGAAGAAACCTGAAATTATGATAGCTCGTAATAAATTAATTTTTTTTTAGTTTTTCGAAAAAATTATGTAAAAAATTATAGTATTAATAATGACAAGATTTGGCATATGACGAACAAAGCATTGAATAAAAGAAAATGCCTCTTGTTTTAAAATCATTCATGCATTTTTAAAAGTTTCAAACCATTTTTTATTATTAATACCTATCTGCTGTGTGGTAGGAAAATATTTAGAATATGGTAAATGTAATTAAAAAATAATTTAAAAAAAATATCTAAACAAAAATTTTAATGAACATTAAAATAAAAACATTATTTTAAATGAATTTCTAAAATGTTATTAAAACTAAATAAACTGGAGTATATGTACTCCATATACTCATAAAATAGCATAAGCATATATTTATATTAACACCTGGCACTTTTATTATTATTAGTGTTTATTTTTGTTAATAAATTAAAACTAAAATAAATGTTTAAAAAAAACTATATTTATTTGAAATTAAGCTTAGAGATTCGTAGAAGTATAATAGAATTTTAATGTATAGAAATATAGTTTTACAGTTTAGTTATTTTATTCACCGATTAATCGTTAACATTAATGGTAAATTATGAACAATTTTAACAGAACAATTTCATAGATTTTGTAGTTGTTTGCTAAAAACTCCATTTGGTTTATTTAAAACCGAATATTAGTAGTATTTTCTATAAAAATCCCAATGGAAGACATTATAGTAAACCGATCACGTCAGAAAAAATATTTGGGTTGATTTAGCGATGTTTTTCGATATACCAACATTCAAAATATTATTTTGTTTTAATAAATTCTGAAGGAGTTTTACTCGTAAATTGCCCTAATCTTAGAACAATAAATTTTGCTAGCTAATTGATATTTAATAACACAATAACCGAATAATCATAAGCAGCAACATTAGTAGCTTTAAAAAAAATGTCTGTGTCAAATCCGCAGTAACTATTATTAAATATTAGTAACTTAGAACTATGTAAAGGGTGTCCCAAGAAGAACGCAATTTTGAAATCTGGCAACATTCGAAGTGTCATTGTTTGACATTTGAACAATTGTTATTGTTTGCTGTAGAAGGTACGAGGTTAGTAAAAATGGAGCGCTACACGAATGAACAACGCATTCTCATTGTGAAATTGTTTTACCAAAATGGTGAAAGTTTTGCGGCTACAGTTCGCAAATTGCGATCAATTTGGGGTCACAATAATGCTCCAAAAGAGTCAACTGTAAAGAGATTAATGGATAAATTTGCCGAAACTGGGTCTGTTAGTGATGTAAAGACAACAACGCGCCATCGACCAGGTCGATCGACCGAAAATGTCGCAGCTGTACGTGATGATGTCGCTCAAACTCCATCCACCTCAATTCGACAGCGAGCTCAGCAAATTGGTGTCTCCAAATCCACTTTGCAGCGAATTTTGACGAAAGATTTGCATCTTCATGCATACAAAGTTCAATTGACTCAGGAACTGAAGCCAGCTGACCATGGACAGCGAAGAGAGTTCGTTAATTGGGTATTGGAGAGACAACATGAAAATGCTGATTTTGCCGATAAAATCATCTTCAGTGACGAGGCCCATTTTCATCTTGATGGCTTCGTCAATAGGCAGAATTGTCGCATTTGGGGTGAGGAAAATCCTCGAGTGATTCACGAGAAGCAAATGCATCCTCAACGTGTCACTGTGTGGTGTGGTTTTTGGGCTGGAGGAATCATTGGAACTTTTTTTATGAAAATGAGGCAGGTCAAGCGCAAACAGTCAATGGTGTTCGGTATCGTGAAATGATAACCAGTTTTTTCTTGCCTAGAATTGAAGAAATGAATGTGGAGGGCATGTGGTTCCAACAAGACGGCGCCACATGTCACACAGCCAGAGAAACAATTCAATTGCTGCATCAGTAATTTCCCGGTCGTGTTATTTCGCGTTTTGGAGATCAGAATTGGCCGCCTAGATCGTGCGATTTAAAACCATTAGATTTTTTTCTATGGGGTTTTTTGAAGTCGATGGTTTACGCGAATAAGCCGACGACGACTCAAGCCTTAAAAGAGGAAATTGGACGCTGCATTAATGAAATACCGCAGCATTCATGCAAAACGGTCATTGAAAATTTCATTAAAAGATCGCGTGCATGCCAGCAAAGCCGCGGCGGCCATCTGCACGATATATTGTTCCATACATAAACTCATTCTGTCTACTTTACGATATAATAAAGTTTCACGATTTTTTTTTTAAATATCTGTGTTTTATTTAAAATTTAAAAATTGCGTTCTTCTTGGGACACCCTTTATATAGTAGTATAAAATAAATTAATGGATTGAGACTAGTTACACTCACCAAAAAAAGTGTGTAATGGCAACTGAAAATTTTGCTGTTATTACGGGAAATTCTGCTAATTTGAGCCCAGCGGTATTTTTTGTTAGTCTTAGCAACACATGTCTGCTGACGTGTAGTACAATGAAATTAGTAGAAAAATTAGTAGCCGCTACTAAATTTTAGTAGACTTTTTGTAAAGTGGAATTTAAAATCTGTTTGCTAAAATCAGCAAAGTTTTAGATTTTTTTTTTATCGAGCATCAAAAATTTTGATATTTTTTAAAAGATGTTTTATACAAAATGAAAAAAAATCAAAGGCTTAAAAATGTTAAAAATTGTTATAATGTTAACGAATTTATTATTTTGTTTTAATATGGTCATTTCTGTTTTGAAAAATATTTTAGTCAATTTTTTTTTACTTTTAAGGTTAAATTTAATTGTTTTTAGGGCTGATTTTTAGAACTAAAAAACCCTTTTTAGTGCTATTTTAAGTGGATGTCCTCTTTTTAGACATGAGTCGGTATCTTCACTTCCGATCCCTTTTTTAATCCTATGTAACATTTTAGGGCAATTTAAGTTTGTATGTATAAGTTTAAATTATAAGAAATAACATTTCCTTCAATATCGACTTTTTTAAAATTAGTAATTTTTTTTGCTAATTTTAGCAAATCGGTTTTAAAAAATTTGTAAAATGATTTCTAAAATTAGCAACGAAAGTTTGTAGATATTCTGTAAAAATTCTGTAATTTGTAAAATGTAAATAGCAAAGAGATTTGCTAAATAATCATTTTTTTACTAAAAATCAGTACAAAGACAGTATAGTGGGATTAAAAACCGTTTACAAATTTTTCTACTAACTTTTTTTCTGAGTGTAGTATCATGCTGACTTTTTAGTAAGGAGGTAATGGGTTCGATTCCGACTAGTGTCTCTAGTCTGCTTACGATACAACGAGCCGATAGGATATAATTGTCTTTATATGATTAATGAAAGTAATAAATAAATTTAAGCGATTTTTGCATTTTGATTTTTTATTAATGTTGGTAATTTTTTTTCAATTGGAAAAAATTTACCAATTTTATCTATTTTTTTTAATTTTAGAAATTTTTTTTAATTTAGCGGTTTTCCAATAGTGGAGATTTTTTTATTGTAATGATTTCTCTGTCTTTATTTTTTTAACTTTGAATTTTTTTAATTGAGCGATTTTTTCCAATTTTGACGACTTTTTCAAATTTTGACGATTTTTTCACTGGCGATTTTTTTAATAATTTTTTAATTTCAGCGATTTTCCAACCTTTGCTGATTTTTTCCAATTTTAATGATCTTTCTGTTTAGGCGATTTTTTGAACTTTTGTTTTTTTTTTTTAATTTGAGCAGTTTCATTTAATTTGAGAGATTTTATCAAGTTTACCGATGTATACCAATTTTTAACCTTTGCCAATTTTGCGTTTTTTTTTTTATTTTTTTTTTTAATTTCCGCACCTTTTTATTTTTTAATTTTTGGGGATTTTTTTAACTACGATGATTTTTTTTCTTTTAAGCGATTTTATCAAGTTTACCGATTTTTCCAATTTCTTAACTTTTGCCAACTTTTTGCGAATTTTTTTTTTTAATTTCAGCACCGTTTTTGTAAGTAATGGCGATTTTTTAATTTTAAGCGATTTTATCAAGTTTACCGATTATTCCAATTTCTTAACCTTTGCCATTTTTTAATGATTTTTGTTTTATTTTTTCTTTTTATTTGAGCGATTTTTTTCCAATTTTGATGATTTTTTCACTAGCGATTTTTTGAGTAATTTTTTTGCAATCTTGCGGTTTTTTATTTTTATTTCCGCCGCACCTTTTAATTTTTAGTTTTTAGCGTTTTTTTTAATTTTGAGCGATTTTATCAAGTTTACCGATTTTACCAATTTCTAAGCTATGCCAACTTTTTTCCAAATTTTTCGGATTTTTTTTTTTTAATTTCAGCACAGTTTTTGTTAGTTTTGGCGATTTTTTCATTTTAAGCGATTTTATAAATTTTACTGATTATTTCAATTTCTTAACTTATGCCGATTTTTTTTTCATTTTAATGATTTTTGTTTGACTTTCTTACCTTGGATTTTTTTATTTGAGCAATTTTTTTAAATTTTGTCTAATTTTTTCACTAGCGATATTTGAGTAATTTTTTCAACTTTAGTGGGGTTGAAAACCTTTGCTGATTTTTTCCAAATCTAATGATTTTTCTGTTTAGGCGATTTTTTTTTTAATTTCAGCACCGTTTTTTTAGTTTTGGCGATTTTTTTAATTTCCGCACCTTTTTATTTTTAGTTTTGGATATTTCTTTAACTACGGCGTTTTTTTTTAATTTTGAGCGATTTTTTCAAGTTTACCGATTATTACAAATTCTTAACTTTTGTAGATTTTTTTATGTTTTAATTTTGTCCATTTTTTTAAATTTAGCTGATTTTTTCAATTTCAGCACTGTTTTTTTTAAGTTTTTGACGATTACGTCGAATATTAGCGATTTTCTCAAATTTGCTGTTTATTCAATTAAGGTTTTCTATATTGTCAATTTATTTGCTTAATTGTATCGATTTTTTGGAATTTCAACGATTTTTTAAATGTTTCCCTCCATCCATCCATTTACATACGCATAATTTATTTCTAAAAACCCTGACATCCGAATGACTTTTTTTCAGCATTTAATGATCAACATCCGCGTGATTTATTTTTAAAACCCTTGACATCCGCATTAATTTCTATCAAAACATTTAACGTCAGCAATTTTTATAATTTGTTATCGAAAACTTTTACATCGATCAAATCGTTTTTAATTTTTTACTTTAAAAATACAATTAGCAATCTCTTGATTTTAAATAAGAAAAACTACGTTTAATTTTTAACTAAATAACTTTAAAATCCTTGGACATCAGCTATTCGGATAGTATAAATCATTGGCGAAAATTTAAATATTCGTCTAAGAAATATTTCTATAAGAAATATTAAACATCCGAACTGAATTCTCAACATAAGAATGATATTTTTGGAAAATAAAAATGCTGCAAATGTCAATATTTTACATATAGAAAATTTTAAGAGAATAACAGGCTGGTTGAAAAGTTCCTGCGCTCACCAGGAGATGGCACTGCTAGCTCCAACCTTTTTTTTCTCAAGTTGGTATAACTGTCCTGAAAACACATGCAAAGTTGCAAGTCATTCAGTCAATTCCTTCTTTGTTTACAAGCCATTTGAAGTTGACGTGTCATTGATTTTTTTAATATGAAAAAAATTGAATATCGTGCAGTCATTAGATTCTTTGTTTTGAAGGGTTTAAAAGCAAATAAAATTTATGAACAATTGTTAGAAGTGTATAAGGAGTCCTCACCTTCAAAACGCACCGTTGAATTTTGGGCTGGTGAATTTAAACGTGGTCGTACCAGCCTTGAAGACGATCCACGCGAAGGACGACCAAAAACTGCAACCACAGCAGAAATCATTGAGCAGGTTGACTAAGCGTGAAATTGCCAATGCCATAGGCATCTCAGACGAACGAGTACTCCATATTTTACATGAAGAATTACGTATGAAAAAACTGTTTGGAAAGTTAGTGCCGCACACACTAACAATTCAACAAAAACTGGATCGAAAACAAATTTCTCAGCGTAATTTGGAGCGTTTTAAGCCGAATAAAATCGACTTCTTGCGTCGTTTTATAACTATGGATGAGACTTGGATCTACCACCATGATCCTAAATTGAAACAAGAACGTTTACAGTGGACTGAAGCTGGTTGTTTAGCTCCAAAGCAGGTGAAGTCACAACGATCAGCAAAGAAGGTTATGGCATCAGTTTTTTGGGATGCAAAAGGAATTTTGTTGATTGATTATCTTCAGAAAGGTAAAACAATCAATTCTGAATATTATTGCAGCCTTTTGGATCAGCTGGATGAAAAAATTCGTGAGAAAAGACCTGGTTTAAAGAAGAAAAAAATCATTTTTCATCAAGACAATGCACCTGCTCACAGAAGTGTTTTGACGATGGCTAAATTCAAAGAATTAAAGTA
This sequence comes from Eustalomyia histrio, assembly GCA_949748255.1. Lineage (NCBI taxonomy): Eukaryota > Metazoa > Arthropoda > Insecta > Diptera > Anthomyiidae > Eustalomyia > Eustalomyia histrio. Next base: position 127,144,633 of record OX456526.1, on the reverse strand, counting down.
CGAATTGCTTGAACATCCACCGTATTCACTAGATTTGGCTCCCAGTGACTACTATCTCTTCAGAAATCTCAAACAATTCCTTCGTGGAAAGCATTTTTCGTCGAATAAAGAGGCCATAGCAGCCGTAGACGGTTATTTTGCAGAGCTTTCGGAAAACCATTATAAGGATGGGATAAAATTATTGGAAGATCATTGGAACAAGTGTATTGAGCTTCTAGGAGATTATATTGAATAAAACAATAAAACAGTATTCTTTCATTTCGAGTGCAGGAACTTTTCAACTAACCTGTATATATAAAAATCTTGCAGAAATTTCTATAATTTTTAAAAATTATCTATCCCCTTTAGACTCAAAAAAAAACTGTCCTTCCTGTTTTAGAACAGACTACATTTTAAAATAAAACAAAAACAAACGCAAATTTCACATAAGTCTTCGTACACAAAAATATTATAAAAAAACAAATACAAACTAAATAAAAGTTCATTGCTTTAGTTGCAGTTAATGTTTATTCGTTATATAAACGCATCGTTGTGAGTCTCAATGACGGAAGTTGGCATTTACTGTAGTTTTTTTTTTTTATTTTATTTTGTTATTTATTTATTTAAACTCTTTCACAAAAGCGTTTTAGTTTTGTTTTTTTTTATGTATGCATTTGCATAAAAGTTGTTTTTTTAATGGTATTTGTTCGTTTCTTAAAAGGAATCATCATTTGCGTCATTATAAACAATAATTTAACAACTTTTTTTTTCGAGTAGTATAAAAGGTTTCTATGAATTAAAGTTGAATTATAAAGGATTTTTATCACTAAATATTGTACATACAGATTTTGAATGTAGGATTAAAAAGGCTTGTGTTTTTACTACTTTTTAATTAACATAAATTATGAAAATGAAACAAAAAAAATGCCTTGACACACGCAGGGTTTTCTACGAAAACGTGCATTAGAATAAATTTATATTTTTATTATTATGTACGAGGGCAGATCAATCCGTGACTTTTCGAACTTCTCTTGAAATTATATGAAATGCAACACTGCTCCCATCAAGTACCACCTGTTTATAGACTACTGTCAAGTTTTAAGCAAGTTCCTTCATTTACTTTGCGTTTAACAGCAGGAGCTAAATCTCTTTCAAACGAGCCATTTATTAAAGGTTGGAAATAGGAAATAGTCACAGGGGGCTGAATCCGGAGAATAAGACGAATGGGGGGGGGGGGCAGTTCGAATTCTACTTAATGGATGTTTGCCATGGAAACTAAGCTGTCACACGATTCCATTGGTAGTCGATTGTGAGCAAACGCAGCAGGCATCTTGCGGAAAGCTTTCTCATACCCAAGTGATCGTTCAAAATTGATACCACTGAGCCATGTGAGATGCCTATGTCTTCCACAATCTATCGCACATTCAGTCTTTTATCGGCCAGCACCATATCGTGAATTTTTTCAATTTTTTTATTTTTTTGGTGTAGAGACCTCAACTGGGCGTTCGGCAGCTTCCATGCTTGTAAGGCCACAACGAATGTCAGTAAACCACTTTTTTACCATTGAAATCGATGGTACAGAGTCGCCATAGTATTTATCAAGCTTTTCCTTGGTTTGGTTAACCAATGTTTAATGGACACACGAAATTCACTTTTCTCAATTTTTTAAAAAAGCCACGAGCTTTTATGTTTTAAACAGCTGTTAAACGCAAAGTAAATGACGGAACTTGCTCAAAATTTGACAGTAGTCTATTAAAAGGTGATACTTAATGGGAGCAGTGTTGCATTTCATATAACTATGAGGGAAGTTCGAAAAGTCACGGACTTATTGATCCGCCCTCGTATAATAGAAAAATTAATATCCGCATGTTTATTAATTACAAAAAATATAATTGACTTTGCATAAAAAGTTTTATAAAAATTTATACATAAATCTCGAAAATATGCATAACAGAAAATTTTTAATATGACGATTTTTTTAATGAAATTGTCGACATCCGCATATTTTGTGCATAATATCTGCAGTTGTTCAATAAAAATAAGGCTACGATGATATTTCATTTAATCCGAATGGTTTTGTGATAAAAAAATATCAAAATCCCCATTATTTATACAATACTTAATTTTCTATAAAATCTCCAACATCCGCTAAATATTTTAACAAAAATTCTATAATAAAAAAATTTTGCTAACACATATTTATATCGAAATGTTAAGATTTGTTATAAAAAAAAATGAAATCCTTATAATTTTCTAAAGACTTTCATATTATCGATGTGAATTTATATAAATAGCACAATATCCGCATTGATTTAAATGAAAAATAGCAAGACTAGCATAATTTAAAAAATTCTTCAGAAGAATTCGCTAAATTATTCAAGTTTTTCTAAACAATAGAATATTATTGATTTAAGTATGTTTAAACATAAAAATTTTTATTTCTATATTTTCTATAGGAAAATCTACCGGTAGTTTTTATAGAAAATATCAAATATCCGCATGAAATTATTTACATCCGCATGTTGTTTGATAGGAAACTAAGACATACGCACAAAAAATCAAACATCTGCATAAAACTCATAACATTCGAATAATATTCGCATAAAACTTTTAAAATTTGCATGATTTTCTATAGAAAATATAAAATATTCACATAAAATTTCTATTAAAAATCTACCGGTTTTTTTTTCGAAAATATCAAACATCCGCATGAAATTATTTACATCCGCATGTTGTTTGATAGGAAACTAAGACATACGCACAAAAAATCAAACATCTGCATGAAACTCATATCATTCGAATAATATCCGCATGAAATTCTTAAAATTAGCATGATTTTCTATAGAAAATATAAAATATTTACATAAAATTTCTATTAAAAATCTACCGGTTTTTTTTCGAAAATATCAAACATCCGCATCAAATTATTTACAACCGCATGTTGTTTGCATGAAACTCATAAAATTCGAATAATATCCGCATGAAATTCTTCAAATTTTCATGATTTTCTATAGAAAATATAAAATATTCACATAAAATTTCAATTGAAATTGAAAATTTGAAATTTTTAAAATCAGCATTTGAAAGTTATGATTTTCTAAAAAAAAATATATCCGCATATAATTTTCAACATCCGCATGATTTTCTGTAGAAAGTATAGACATCTGCATAATGTGATCACATTACGCATGATCTTCTAAAAAATAATAATAAAACTTCAATGAAATGATCAATGTCCGCATGATGAAAAATCTTAAGATCCGCTGGTATTTTTATTTTTATTAACATCAAGGAAAAACATGATCCTGCACTTCATTTTAGGCAGAAAGAGATTCGTATGACTTTATTACATCTGTAAAACTTTAAATGGCATGATTTTGTATACGAAATATTGGCCCAATTTAAATTTTAGCATTCGCTGCAAAACACTGCTGTTTGTAATTCTCATTTAGTTTGAATGTTTTTTTACTTTAATAACTAAAAAATGAAATAATGAAAACAAAAAAAAATTAAAATAAAAAAAAAAATAAAAATAAAAAAAATTTAAAATGAAAAAATTTCATTGTATTGATAAAACTTATTCATAATTATGATTAAAGTTTTTCATAAATATTGATAAAATTTCTCCATAAATATGAAAAATAATTTCATGACTTAATATTTTTTTAAAAGTTGTTCATCATATTTAAGAAATGTTTCATTAATATGAAGAAACAGCTTCAGAAGTGTTATATTATTAGAAAACCTATGAAGTTTTTCATCATATTAATGAAGTGCATACAGGGAGGGGTAAAAACCCTTTCTTTCGGTATAACTTTTGTTTAAATTTTACAATGCTGCGCAATTTATGATGTCACGTTGTAAATTTCGGCTCGAATGTTGTTCTTTAACTTCTCCAAGGTGCAGGGCTTGTTCGCGTACACCAACGACTTTAGATATCACTAGAGGAAAATTTCCTGGTAGAACAAATCGGGAAATCTGGCTGTCCAAGCCAAATCATCGATACGCGAAATTACACTCGCTGGGAAGGTATCCTTAATCCAGAGCGTCAGCTTCCAAATTCAGATGCAGGTATGCATGGCTCTATAGCTGTCGCAGTTCTCAGTAATAACAATACCGTCTCGGCTCCTTTGAAAAAATAAGTTCTAATCCCCTTGTCCGACGTAACTGTACACCACACGGTGGCTTCATAAATTATATGTGGGATTTTCCGTCCTCCAGAACCGAGAATTGTGCTTATTGACGTGGCCGCTGATGATCAATTTTGATCATGATGCAGAATCACTCACTTTGTCGTTACACGTAGAGAAAAAAAATATTTGCAACATGATCACTATTACTATATTATGTTTGCTGCATTCGGGTGTGGTTGTCACAATCATGTCATTGGTTTATAAATAGGTTCTAACCATCAATATGGTCACTACCATCATTATTATAGTAAACATTTTATCATTTTATGATTGCCACTTTGTATTTTATAACATGATTGGCTGCAACCATACTGTGGTAACAAACATTTTGATTATGAATAGAATATGATAATTGTGGAAATATTAAATGCTGACAGCAATCAATAAATAATAGTACTGGCTTGTTTTCACTGAAAAAAAAAATTGTATCAGTTCAGTCACTTAGGTAAAAATTATAATATATCATCATTTTCTGCTGGGAGGGTTTTATTTTCGAAAATGCTTTATACATGTAACCTTACAATTTACACTAATCAATTCGTTGTCGAAAAAATTCATTTGTCAAAAAGATTATATATATAAAGTTTTTATATTTTTTAATTCTTTTTAATAAAAATAATAAATTAAAAAAAAAATATATGCTAAGTAATGCATTTCTTGTGGAAAAAGTACTCAGAATATTAATAAAATTATTTTTTATAAGCAAAAGTCTGTAGAACCCAAGAGTTGTTCGAAAAGGTTTCTTGCACAAAATACCAGATTTTTAGAAATTTTTCTGATAGAAACTTTTTTAGATTCTATGTACTTTTCCTGAAAGTAAAATTCTCGAATCTGCAAACTGTTTCCTAGAAAAAAAATCACATATTCTTAAAAAAACTTACATTTTAATGCCTTTCTTTGAATAAAGAATTCTTAAAGTCTGAGGACTTTTCATCATGAAAAATACTTTGATTGTAAGGACTTTTTCTAGTAAAAATATTCTTATATTCTAAGGACTTTTTCTAAAATTCTCAGAATTTGACTCTAAGGACTTTCTAAAAAAAATCTTAAAAATGTCCTTAGAAAGTAAGAATTTTTCTATGAAAAAATGTCTTTTATTAAAAAAATTCTATTTTTCTTGAAAAAATCCTTAATATGAAATTTTTTCTTAAGGAAAAACATTTTTTAAAGAAATATTTTTATGTTCATAGAACTTTTTCATAGCCTCTTATTATAATATGGTTATTTTATTATAAAAATATGATAACTATATTATAGTACAAAAATATATAATGGTCTTCGAATATGATTGCCCCAACCATGTTTTTTCTCTGCGTTGAGTTCCAAATAGACATACAATGCCATTTGCATAAGTGGCAGGACTTTCTAATAATGTTATACGTATTGCCTCACCTTGAATGTATAAAAGAAATTGAGATGACATAACATACCCAGTAAAACTTTGGTAATGGGTGCGATTTTTTCATGCGTTACCTTGTAATGATAGCTCGTTACCTTTTTCCTTATTTGCAAGCATAAAGTAATAAGTTACTGATTATTGATGACGTAATAATTGACATATTTTTGAAAAGCTATTTTTAGATACATTACTTTGTGTTTTTTTGTAAGCAAAAGGGTAATGTATGTTTGTTTTGAAAACACTAGCAAAAAAACGAAACTCAGTAATTCATTTAAGTTTAAATAAATCAAATACTATATGCGGCGATAGCTCAGTGGATAGAGTTCTTGGCTGGCAACCAGAGTTCCCTGGTTCGATTCCCATCATGACCACATTATTTTTAATAACTTTTAAAATATTTGTTATAATTTTTTTTTTTAATAAAAGTTCCTCTTTTTAAAAATCTACTTTTAGACACATCACTTTTTCCATTCTCGTAACCACATTATCACCTCGTAAAGTAATGGGTATATACATTACTTTGAGGCTCATCGCCTGTAAAATTCATCAGTGAAGTAAGGTGTACAGTAATCCATGAGCCTCTATGGTATGTATCCATTACCATTATTTGGTAATGTGTGGTTTTGCTGGGTACCTTACATCCCCATAATATCTTTTTATATTCCTTGAAATCCGCGGTAATTTCTTTAAAAACACTTGACATCCGCATTATTGTATGCTGTAAATCTTAGAAACCACATAATCTTCTATAGTATTGACACCCGCATGTTTTTCAAAAAAAAAAACATTTTCTTGAAATCTCTCATTCATTTCTTACAATATGTAATATAGACATGATTTTTTAACTTTTTCATCCTCTTTATTCTGAGTCGCAGATGGTCCTAATTAAAAAAAATGTAAGTGTCATTTTACATGCTCACAAAATTGTCTAATGTCCTTAGGATTTTTTTCTTTTAATTTCTATGAAAATCAATAAAATCACGTATAAATCGCACTTCTTTTTATTATTTTTATTTTTATTTTTTTCTTAAAAAAAACATCTTATAAAGTTTCTACTTCATAAAGTAAACCAAATAGTCATTAATTAAATGTTAACCCAAAAAAAAAAAATAAATTAAAGTATAACTTCGTCCCTCTTTTTTTTTAAAGTAAAATTAATGAAAAACATCAAATCGTAATGAATGATGATAGTCATTAAAATGAGAAATTGAAAAACAAATAAAAAAAATTATTTGGTTAAAAAATATATATTACAGAAATTACGATTAAATAAAAACCTTTAAACAAATTCCATTTATTATGGATAATTACAAAGATAACAACTGTATAATAAGCAAGAAAAATACTGTTCAATATGAGCTTTAAAAGTTAAAATAAGGTCTTAAATAATTTTAATTATATTTTCTTAAAAAGTAGAATTAAAAAGATATAATGCAAGAGACCAGCGATTAGACTGTGTAAAAATACCATTTATAATTTGGAGTGTTTCCATTTATAGTGTTACCGCCAGTGCCTAATAATAATTGTGAATTGTCAATTATCGGTTATTCACGCAGAGAAAAAAAGGTGGTTGCAACATTATTACTGCTACTATATTATGCTTGCTGCAATTGGGCATGGTTGTCACAACCAAGTTATTGCTTTTCTAACCATCAACATGGTCGCTACCATCATTATTTAGCAAATATTTTACTATTTTATGATTGTCACCTTCTAATTTATATCATGATTGGCTGTAACCATACTGTGGTAACAAAAATTCTGACAATGAAATAAATATGATAATTATGCAAAGATAAAATACTGGCAACAATCAATAAATAATTATACATCAAATAAAACATGACTTTAACATTTACAGTCATAATATTGTCTTGTTTTCATAAAAACGAAAATTTTATCAGTTCAATCTGTTTTTACTACAAAATGTTTTTTTTAAACCAATCATATATTGTTTACTAAAACTGGACAAATATTATATGGGTAGAAAATACCTTTCATATGTCATTAAAACATTTCATCAATTGACCCATTAAGAAGATTTTTTTAAAGGGGTTTTTCGAAAATTCCTTATACATATAATATTATTTATACTAATCAATTCATTGTCAAAAAGATTCTATTGAAAGATTTTACATTTTTTAATTCTTTTCAATAAAAACAATTAGTATTAAAAAAAAAATATGTTTATTAATTAATTTTTTGTAAAAAGTTCTCAAAATATTAATAAAATATTTTTTATAACAAAAAGTCTGTAGAACCCAATGATTTTTTGTAGGAAAAGGTTTCTTACACAAAATAATAGATGTTTATAAATTTATCTGATAAAAACATTTTTAGATTCTGTGGACTTTTCCTTAAACGAAAATTCTCAGATCCTCCAAACTGTTTCTTAGATAAAAATTCATATATTCCAAACAAAATTAGATTTTAAGGCCTTCCTTTGAAAAAAAAATCATAGATTCTGAAGAAAATACTTAGATTCTAAGGACTTTTTCTAGTATAAATATTGCTAGATTCTTAAGAAAAATTCCTAAAAACTTTCTAAAAAAAATCTTAAAAATATCTAAAATTTTTTATTAAAAGGTCATTAGAATTTAAAAAAAAGTTTTAAGTATTTTTCTTAAAAAAAGTCCACAGAATCAAAGTTTTCTTCAAAGAAATGTTCTTAGAATCTAAGATTCTTTCCTTAACAATTTTTCTTCAAAAAGTCCTTAATATTAATTTTTTTAGAAAAAAAATTTCTAAAGGAAATATTCTTAAATTTAAAGAGTTCTTTCATAGTTTCTAAGAACTTTACCCTTAAGACATTTTCTTAGATTATGGATCATATATTGATAATCCAGAAATCATAATAAAGTTATTAGGAACCATAATATGATACAATTTTGAGCATTCTATGATTACGTGCGATCATACTATGATAATTTCAATATATCGTGTTTATTTAGGACCATAATATGGTAATTTTGCATCATCATATAACTATAGGGACCATATTATGGTAAAAATATGGTTATTTTATTATCATAATATGATAACCATATTATAGTACGACTATAAACCCGAAAATATATGATGCTCTTCGAATATGATTACCCCAACCGTGTTTTTTCTTTGCGTGTTGTTACAAGTGTCATCGTTTATTTATCGTCTTGATATATGTCAAAATTGTTGAGAATAAGTAAAAATTCCACGCGGTAAATACTTGTTTTTTTATATATTTGATAAGTTATATCCATTTTAGGGTAATTTTAGATTTTGATTGTAATCCATACTTGAGAGAAGTTACACGCTCCATTTTCAAAACAAAAAAGTTTGTATTTATTTGTCAAATTGTTTTAATTTGTATCCTAATTAAAGTATATCGTTTTAGGAGTTTAAACACGCTTTTGTATAAACCAATAAAAATAAAATTAAAATTATTCGTTTTTACTTGGCGTTCACAATCTATTTTGACAACTAAGGGCTTGGGTAGCTTCACCCAACATATAGTGTCATTCACAATGGAATGTAATTTTCAAGCCATTGACATTTTTAAAAAATATAGTTATAGAAAATTGTATCACTTGACTTCTACATGAGACATAAAGTGAATGTTATAGCAGGAGAAATATATAAAAAATATAACATAATGTCTAAACGGGACACAGAAATAATGTTAAGCCATGTACAATAAATTTTTGTTGCTTTGTATGTATTTTTGATGTTTTAACATTATGTATTTGGGTCTCGTGTAGGCGTCATTTTAGAATTGGTTATGAGACAAAAATCCAATCATCATGAAGAGCTTTCATTACTTTTCATTACTTTCAGTACTATTCATAGTTGGAGCTAAATCTCTTTCCACCGAGCCATTTCTTTAGGTTTGGAAATAGAATATATATTCACTGGGGTCAAAATCCGGAGTATGTGACGGATGGGGTACCAATTCGTAGCCCAATTCATGGAATTTTGCCATTGAAACTACACACGTGTGCACCCATGCATTATCTTGATGAAAAATAACTTTTTTCTTGGCCATATGGGGTCGTTTTTCTTAAATTCTCGTTTAATCGGTCTAATAAGTTGGAATAATATTCGCCCTTGGATTATCCCGTGGATTATCCCGCTTGCATCCCAAAAAACTGTTGCCATTATCTTATTGGCCGACAAACTTACCTTGGCCTTCTTCGAAGCCGGTTCACCAGGAAAAACCCATTACTTAGACTGCTGCTTGGTCTCCGGAGTGTTTTAATGGATCCACAGTTACAAAACGCCGCAAAAACTCATTCGAATTGCGGTTTAACAACTCCAAACAATCCTTTGAAACTGTTACACGATTACGTTTATGGTCAATTGAGAGCAATCGCGGCACCCATCTTGCAGAAAGCTTTCTTAAATCCAACTGATCATTTAAAATCGAAACCACACTGTCATAGGAAATGCCTATAGCATCATTAATCTCAAGCACTTTTACTCTTCGATCGGCCAACACCATATCGTGGATTTTTTTTTTGACATTTTCGGGTGTATTGACCTCAATTGGCCGTCCAGAACGTTAAGTCGCATTTGTACTTGTGCGACCACAACGAAAGTCAGTAAATCACTTTTTTACCATTGAAATGGATGGTGCAGCAGAGTCCTTAAAGTATTTATCAAGCTTTTTCTTGGTTTGATTGATGGTTTTTCTTTTTCCCAAAAAAATAATGTTTAATGAGCACTCGAAATTCACTTTTTTCCATTTTTAAAAAAATCCACGAGGTTGTATGTTTTGAACAGCTGTCAAACGCAAAGTAAATGACGGAACTTCCTCAGTAGTCTATTAACAGGTGTCTACAGTCTATTAACAGGTGGTACTTGATGGGAGTAGTGTTGCATTTCATATAACTACGAGGAAAGTTTGAAAAGTCAAGGACTTAGTGATTCGCCTCGTAATCGGAGTTGTATTTGGTTATTTTATTAATTACGATTATTTTATTATTTTGAAATTTAAATTTACTTAAATATTTAATTTAAAGTTGTGTTGCAATCTAAACGCCCTATTACCCTATATTATACCTACACTGATTGTAATTTATAAGTTCAATGGCTTAACGGTAGTACAACAGGTGTATAAGAATTAAGTTTATACGAGGAAAAAAAAACTTGTTTAAAACTTTCATTATGTTCCATAAGAATGAGAAAACAAAAGTTTTATACATTTTAAATTAACATGAACACATGTTTAAATTACACAAAGTATGACAGTATTTTAATATTTATTAAAAAGTTTAAAGAATTTGTATTTTTATACAGCAAAAAAAATGTAAATGAAAATGTGTTTGTTTTAATTTATATAAAATGTTCATTATATAACTATTTGTTGGCAAGCAGAAGTTAAAACTGAAAAAAGTTATTTTTAAATTTATTTCAGTTAAAAAATATGTCTTAACATAAAGAGAGCGAGAGAGAGGGAGAGAGAGAGAGGGTGAGAAAGGGAGAGAGAGAAGGAGAGAGGTTGAGAGAGAGGGAGAGAGGTTGACAGAGAGGGAGAGAGAGAAATAAATATATAAAATTGACATAAGATATTAAAATGCAGTCCCAATTACAAACGGCATTCTCTTCAATGACAATTGATAATCGTGTTAAAAACCCCGCCTCCACCAAAAAATGTATGTGTCATATCAGTGCCACATTCTACCAACGGATATATTCCTTCATAAGACCACCTTACTCTTGGTGTTATCTTTAATGTGCCTCAAGTTGGGCGCCATTTTCAAAAACGAATTAATTAGTTTTACTAATATTATTATTGGTACATCAAAATTCCTTTGAAATGAAAACCAAACGATACAGTAGAAACAACAAAATATTTCCATAGATTTGTGACCAATCTTTATATATCTGAAACCATTTAAAAATCTCCCATGTTATTTATGATTATCTCAAAAATATAAGCGGCATTTGAACTTTAAAATTATATTAAACAGTTGTTATTGTTATTTAAATACGGTTTTATGATTTGTATGTTGAGGTACTACAACAACCTTCAAATTGTTAAATTTGCCAACACAAAAAAAAACCTTCAAATTTTACAATGGTAAAACATGTAATAATAAAGATTAATTACCTAACAACAACAAAAGAGGTAATAAACTTTAATTACCACAAAAGTTAGTCGCAAAGCGAGACACACACAAATCTAAAGTACGTACTGAAAATAAAACAATGGTTATACAAATTATGAATAACAACAATCGACAACCGTTAACTGAATTTTTAAGCTTGAAAAAAAAAAACACATAAAAAACATGATATTAAGAACTTTGTAAAATTTGGTTACCTGACGATATTTAAAAGTAACAAATATGAACGGTTCGAAGGACCAATAAAGTAACGACAAATTAAACCAAAATGAAACTAAGATTTAAGCAACTAAATTAATTTATATGTTTTAAAAGCGATATTCTATACAAAATTCAATAACTTTGACAATATTTAAAACAATTAAATTTAATTACACTTAAAAAAATTAAAATCAAGTAGAAGCAACATTTAATTAAATAGAAATAACTATAAAATCAAATTGAGTTGGTTTTTTTCTAATTTAAATATGTTTATAAATTTGGAGAAAAGGCTTCATCATATTTATGAAAAACTGCATTAATATGATGAAAAACTTTATTGATTTTTTTGTCGAATGTAACCCCTTATAAATGTGATTAAGCTGTTACATATATATGATGAAGAATTTTTAAAAAAATATTGAGTAATAATTATGAAATACTTCTTTATATTAATGCAGAAATTTCGTCAATATGATGAAGTTTTTTAATTTTTATAATTTTTTTTAATTAAAAAAGATATACTAAAAATGTTAATGAGAATTACAAGCAAGCATTGTGTTGCAATTAAAAAAATATATTTGTCATGAGCTTTTTATCAATTTTTTTTATGAAATTATAAAGTTTTATGATAAATGAAATACTTCATCATATTTATGGTAACTTCATTAATATAATGACGAATTTTTGACACACGATTTCTGAAACAGTTTCATGAAGTATGATGGAACTTTCTTAACCTGAAATGTCTGTAACAAATAAGATGCCAATTTAAATATGATACATTTGATTTAACTATGATTTTTTCTCTGTGTACATTTAGTAGAATGTCATTTCGAAGGACCAATATTTAAACACCTTTGAGAAACGATTAAAAAAGTAATCATTTTAACAAATTTAACAATGTATCAGTTGTCAATATGAAAAATCATTGTTTTTAGCATTATGTCAGTTCGAAGGACCAATATTGAAGGAAAATATTAATATAATATCAATAAATCCTGCTTGAAGATCCAAAGCTTGGAGAAACGATTGAAAAAAGCGAACTTTTTTAACTAAGGATTGACTATAAAAATATCCACAGCTTAGCCAGGATTTCGACTATAAAAAAATACACCTAATATACATAAGTCTAAATCCCACCCACTTTTTCTTTACGGAGCCTCTGAGGAATTTCTACTGGCAAACGGACTCCCAAATTTTAAAATTTTTTTATATTTAAATAAAAGAAATTCACTTACGAAGATTAAAAAAAATTAGAATTTGCAGAATTTAAGATATTTACCAGATAAAAATTTTGGTAAAATCTTTCAATTAAGTTAGAAGCTTTTATATGAAAAACTTCTAAGGATCTGTGATTTTTTAATAGGAAAAATTGAGTCTTAAACATACATACTTATAATCCGCTGATTTCTTAGAAAAAACAATGTGTATTCAAAAAAACAAAAAGATTTCAGAGTGGGAAAAGTCCTAAGAATTGGAATAACCCATATACATTTACCTGTATTTTTATCAGAGTTTCTTTTAAAAGCTACACTTAGCTCTTCTTCCATTCATTATTTTTGTAAATTTTTTTTAAATACAATAATGGCAACTGACATTGGAAGTCGCAAGTAGGAAAACACATTGATTTTAGCATTATGTCTGTTCGAAGGACCAATAAAATGTAAGCAATTGAATGTAAAAGCACCAAAAATTGCAGAATTTTTTAAAAATCGAATACTCATGAATGGTACCTTGGTTATCCGGTTACTAAATAAGACTACAATACAAAATTAGGATTTTATTTAAATAATTTGTTACTTTACCAAGTACCTAAAAAATAAAGAATAAATCGGTTACTGGTAGCATATGATACCACTAACTTTATATATAGTATTTTTTTTTTTGAAAAAAATATTTTATTTACTCTTGCTAAAAACGCAAACACAGAGGAAAAAAACTTATCAAAATCTTCAGTGAACCATTGAATTTTAAACAAACAATAGTTATAAAAATAATTTACTTTATTTTGAACATAAGAGTGATGGATTAAAAACAAAATCAACATTTTTCACAACAATCACAAAACACAAAAAAGTTTCATAATATTGAAAAACACACATCATTCATTATTATAGTTTTATTTTTCAAAAAAAAAAAATCATGTACAGATATGACAGAGACAGAACAAAATTTTATTCAATATCTAAGCAACAAAAAGTTAAAATTTTCTCCATTAAAAGGCTGAAGTAACAAAAATAATATAAATACTGCATTAACTACAGATTTACCAGCAACACACACTAAATGAAGAAAAGGCTTAATATTAGTTACCCCACCTAGTTCTGCAAACAGCAACCACGGTAATTATGAGATGATAAAAAAAATGGTCCTTCGAAGTGAAGAATAAAAAATCTAGGCATAATAAATATTTGTCTACTTTTAATATATGCTTAATCGTGGATATTTTAATAGTCAAAATCTTAGCTACTTTTTGGCTTAATCATGGTTATTTTTTTCTAACCTTAATCGTGAATTTTTTATGCTCAGTTTCTAGGCTCAATCTTGTATATATTTAAGGACAAATTTTAGGCATAATTGCGGATATTTTTATGGTCCAAAACTATGCTTAATCTTGTATATTTTAATGGTAAAATTTTACGCTTACTCGTGGTTATTTTTACGGTCAAAAAATATGCCTAATCGTTAACATTTTTAAGGTCAAAATCTAGCCTTAAACGTGTATGATTAACTGGTCAGAATCTAAGCTTAGTTGTGGATATTTTTAAGGTCAAAATTTAGGCTTAATCCTGAATATTTCTTAGCTTAGTTGTGGATATTTTTAAGGTCAAAATGTAGGCTTAATCGTGGATCGTTATGGTCAAAATAAAGGCTTAATTGTGAATATTTTTAAGGCCAAAATCTAGGCTTAATCCTGAATATTTCTATGGTCAAAATTAAGACTTAATTGTGGATACTTTTAAGGTCAAAATCGTGGATATTTTTATGTTCAAAATTTAGGCTCAATCGTGGTTATTTTTATGGTCAAAAACAATGCTTAATCTTTAATATTTTTAAGGTCAAAATCTTGGCTTAAACGTGTACTATTTAATGGTAAAAATCTAGGCTTAAACGTGTATGATTGAATGGTAAAAATCTGGGGCTTAGTTGTGGATATTTTTAAGGTCAAAATCTAGGGTTAATCGTGGAAATTTTTAAGGTCGAATTCCAGGCTTAATCGTGGATATTTTTATGACCAAAATCTAGGCTTAATCGTAAATATTTTTAAGGTCGAAATCTGGGCTTAATCTATATTTTTATAATTCTTGTGTTGAAATCTAGGTTTAATCGTGGCTTTTCGAACCAAAAAAAAACATTACTGTAAGCTCAATTATCAGAATAACTATTCGGACAATTAGAAAAAAAAAACCCTTTTCTATTGTAACTTTAAACATCCAACAAAATCCGTTTACAAAAATTTTACATTACACATGCCCTACACAACACAAAATATATATTTGCTGATAGCAAGTTATGTACTTGTATGTGGTACTGGTCTAGTATCATTTCGTCGTACACAGGCCTTCTTTTTAAATGCAAGTATCCCAATATACCATATAGCAATCATATAGCAACCAAACTGCAATACAACTTATATAAATAGTGTGTTTTAAGCTTTTCTTAATTTCGTTTATTATAATGTATATAAAATATGAATTCACAAGCAGTATTTAACAATGCTTAAGAAAAGATTATTGTACATAACTTTTTGTAAAGTATGTTTATAAACAACATACACATACATATTGAATAACGCAATATGACGATTGAAATATAAATATTTTCCAATACATTCTGTTCTACGCTTATAATGCATACAAAAAGTGCAGTAACTTTTTTTTTTTTTTTTAATTTGTCAAACGTGTTTTGCGTGTTCATTTGGTTGTAAATTTTATAAAGTGAACGTGCAATTGCATATTATATTTAATTATTTTTATAATAATTTTTATTTATGGTTAAAATTAATTGTTATTATTTATAATTCAAATTAATTATTTTTTATATTTAAAATTAATTATTATTATTTATATTTAAAATTAAAATAAATAATAATATATTATATGTGAAGCTTATTCTACAATTGTGTACAAAAGCTTATAAATATATTGAGTCAAATAAGCTTTTTTATATAATACAATATTATTTTTGTAAGCTTATTCTACAATTGCAAGAATAAGCTTATAGTAATCATAAAAACGTAATATTTTTACGAGGGTTCCGTTTTGATTTTTCTACAATTGTTACGATAGCATTTTTCAATATATTCTCAAGTCTTTTTCAAGCTTAAGGCTTGTGTTTGTAAGCTTATGATAATATTTTTCTCAAGTAATTTGGTATGTTGGGATTTTATATTGTTGTGTATTGTCGTATGAGTAAAATGTATGCACTTGCACGTATTACATTCACACATATGCATGTATGATTCATGGTCATGTTGTCTTATCACATACTAACATTTTTATTTTTTTTTTCTTGTTTCGACAGTAAAGAGAACTCTAAAAATAAACATTTTATTGTTCATTTTGTGGTTGTGTCTCTGACCCTCCTCTAAGACCTTACCATTATGGTTTTAGTATGGAATTTATGTTTTAATGGCCAACTATATAAGCTGTAACAGTAGTTGTAGTACTATAGAACCAGGGCAAGTTTAAAATGGCACCAAAAAAAAGTTGAAATTGGCTGGGAATATAGCAACAATAAAGAACACAGTATAACCCTGCAATGATAACTCGTTAACATTTAAAACATAAAATAATGAATTGCTTTTTTTTAAGTGTAACAATTTTTAAAATTTTTTCGATGCCTTATTTTATTTGGCAAAAGCCAAAAAAACTTGCCCTATATATAACTAAGAAAAAAACAAAAATTTAGGTTTGAATAGTAGAAAAGCTGCGAATAAATCATAGTTATTTTTTTTAGAGAGAGATAAAAATGCATTATCAGAGTATAAATTGTTGCAATTGGACAAATTTATATTTCAAACATTAAAGGCAGGGAATTTTTAATCTAATGCGATGTATTTGAGAATCTATAGAAAATATGGGGTCGGTACAAAGGACCAATGTTTTTAAAAGCTAATGCATAGAAAATGTCTCTAAGTTATAAAGAAAAAAAAAAACGACCTAAAAGGCGAAAACTTTTCTGCAAATAATAAAATTAACATTTAAGAAAACATACCTATACTGAAATTATATTCTTTAAATGTTTACAATAAAACCTATAAAAATGTCCCTGCCCAGGCGCCACACTTGTTTAAACATAAAAAGGGAATATTCATGAAAATAAATACGGCCAATTTATAGAGAAAGCAACTAATTGAGAAAATAAAATGGAGATATGGTTCGAAGGACCATTGTTTGACTAATAAAAGCAACTAAAGCTAAATTGTACAGAGCTCTAAATGCAATGGGGAATTAAATATCGCCAGATTATAAGAGAAATAATTTTGTAAATGGAACATCCTGTGAGTCTATGCAAAACCTTATTTAAAATTTGAGAAACCGCCATGGCTATGCAACATTTTAAACTTCTTTACAGACAAAAAACAAACGCATTTTTTTATGTAAATAATTACATTATATTCACATTTTTTTTTTCCTTTTTTTTTTGCTTTAAAATATTTATATGCAAAATGCGTTGTCGCGTACAACGTATAATTTAAATTTTTCTTTTGCAAATTTAAACTTAAGATTTATACGCAGGTCAGTCACACAACTTTTGCCATTTTTTTCTATGAAAAATTATATATAAAAAAAATTATACAGCGAACAATATAATTTTCTTTTTTTTAATAATAATTTCAATTGTATGCAGTTTCCACAATTTTATTTTTTTTTAATATGATTACAGTTTTATTTCTACTTTTTTATGATTTTTCTTTTAACAGCGATTTGTGTATGTGTCGTATACGGTAGCTGGGTTATTAAACTTTTCTTTTCTACGAGTATTCTTACATATAATAAACTATTCACGCGGTTGACAGTTCATTATTTTCTTTCTTATTCGCCATTAAAATTGTATATAAGTAAATGCGGATGGGTCCTTTCCCAGTAGGAAATCGAAATCAAGTATTTTTTTTTTTTATGAAGATGTAAATTTATTAGCGAAATGTACTAAGGAGGAAAAAAATCAGACGGTATGTTTTAATTGTTAATCGTGGATATTTCTGTTTCCAAAATCTAAGCTACTGTAATCAAAATAACAAAAATAGCTTTATCGTGGATGTAGCTGTAGTAAAAATTTTTATTATGAATCTTTCCCTAGTTACTACTGCAAGTCTCAATCTGTAGACGTTTCTGTAGTCAAATCTGGGCTTAATTGTGAATATTTTTTAACTTAATCTTTGATCTTTTTTTTTAGCAAAAATCTTGGTTAAAGCGCGAAAATGTTAACACTTAAAACCCAGGATTACTCGTGTATCTTTCTAAAGTCAAAATCTAGGCTTAAACGTAAATCATTTTACAGTCGAAATCCCGGATGAAATGTGGAAAATTTAAATATTAGGAAATCTAATCGTGGATGATCTTTTTAGTCAAGAGCAATACTTAATCGTAAAATTTTTTTAAACTAAAAATCCAGGTTGAAATCCATTCGTAAATCTTGATCTATTTTTAGTAAAAATCTAGGCTTAGAGTCAAATTATATTTTATAGTCAAATTCTAGAATTAATTGTAGATTTTTTTGTTAAAAAACTCAGGCTTAAATGTGTTAAGCTCTAGTCGAAATCTAGGATTAAATATGGATCTTTCTATAGTCAAAAGCTAGGCTTAAATATGGATCTTTCTAAAGTCAAAATCTAGGCTTAAATATAGATATTTCAATAGTCAAAATCTAGGCTTAAACATGGATCTTTCTAAAGTCAAAATCTAGGCTTAAATATGGATCTTTCTATAGTCAAAATCTAGGCTTAAATATGGATCTTTCTAAAGAAATAATCTAGACTTAAATATGTAAATTTCTACGGTGAAAATCCAGGTTTAAATGTTGATTTTTTAATACTCAAAATTAAAGCTTATTCGTTGAAATTCTGTACTCAAAATTTAGGCTTTATAATGAATCTTTCTAGTCAACATCTAAAGAGTAACATTTTTATTGTTAATATCTATGCACAAACCTTGATTTTTTATTGTCAAAATCTAGGCTTGATTGTGATTTGTCAAATTTGAGGCTTAAACGAGGATCTTTGTATACAAAAAAAAAACTAGGTTAAAATGTGTGTGTTTTTTTCTCAAAATCTAGTCTTTATTAATGAATTTTTTATACTAAAAATCTAGGCTTACTAGGCATTGTAAAAACTGAGCCTTAGTCATGAATCATTTTGTTTTGGGTATACAAGTTAAAAATGTCGATTTGGACAACAGATGGCATAACTATCACATATGGTTTGTGTCAATAATAACAAATTTGGTATTTTGGAGGGTAAGCATCTGTCATTATAATTCAGTATTCTATAGACGCCAAAGTGTAAATACAGATTTATTTCAATCGCTATAATAATATCGAATTTTGTGTTTCATTCGAAGAAAACGGCTGCTGAAAGTTATCAATTGTTTGTAGAAGCTTACGGTCAACATGCACGAACTCAAAAAACTTGTGAACGATGGTTTACGCGATTCAGAAGTGCCGATTTCGACACATAAGACAAGGAGAGGCCTGGTGTCAGCCGAAAAAGTATGAAGATGAGAAATTGGAAACATTACTCGATGAAGATTACTGCCAAGCGCAAGAAGAACTTGCATTATTATAGGGAGTTACACAACTAGCCATTTCCCTACGTTTAAAAGCCATTTCCCTACGCAAAAGCAAGGCAATAGGGTCCTATATTAATTGAAGTCGAGAGACGTTGAAGGGCGATGTTGCATGTCGGAAATTCTGCTTGAACGCTGCAAAACGAAGTAATTTTTGCATCGTATTGTCACTAGTGATGGAAAATGGATACATTAAGATAACCCACAGGCGCAAAAAGTCATATGTAAAGCCCGGCCAATCAGCCAAATCAACGCCAAAACCAAATATCCGTGTCGCCAAGGTAATGCCCTGTATTTGGTGGGATCAGAAGGGTGTTTTGTATTATGAGCTGTTGAAATCGGGTCAGACGATCAAAGAGGACCTGTGCTGTGAAGAGAGCAATCAACGAAAAACGACCAGAATATTCGAATTATAAATATTTTTATACTAAAAATCTAGACCCACTGATGACTTAATACCTAAAGTCCCGGCTCAATTAGGAATACACAACAATCTAGCCTTTATTGTGGATCATTGTATTATTAAAACTAACACTTAATTAGGAAACTTTTTGTAGTCAAACTATGCATTCAATTGAGGATATCTCTATACACAAAAGCCAAGCTCTGGAGGTCGACATTCTATGTATACTCAAAATTCAGGCTTTATTTAAGACCTCTCTATACTCAAAACTCTTAGGACGTATTATGAATTTATATTATTCTGGTTTTAATAAGATTCCAATCGACTACTTTTTTCTTCTCTTATCTCAGTTTCTATTCGCTTCCCTAAAGACTTGTATGTACGTTTTGGTCTATGATAGCATTTTGATTATTGTAATAAAATATTTAATATTTTTTAAACGTTGCGTCTTTTATAGTTTTACATTTTATTTTTTTTTTTGTTCCTTCGTCTTATCGTTGTAATGGATGAATATAAGAATATAATAGCATTGGAGCAGCACTACTTTGCATACATGCATATTTATTTCAACATCGTATGTTTATGACATATTACAAGTGACTGACTGACAGGCAGCCAGACACATGATTTTTTTTTGCGTCTTTTGGTATAAAATTTTTATCAAGCATCTAAAAAAAAAACTTCCAAGCTCTATATCCGGTAACTGGAAATAGTAGTTTTTTGTAAAAGACTTTGTAATAGATTTTTTTGTTATATAGAAAATAGGTGATGTTAATTTAATTTTATCAATTATATATTTTGTTTTTATTTCTTAAAATTTTTTTATTTGTGTGCCCTAGAGATCAAAGCAATAAATTTAAATCACCATGTTCATATTAATTTGATATTTTTTCTTTTTTTTTTTCTACAAAAATCATTCAGACACTTGTCTATTTTTATTTCTAAGAATTCAGTTCTTGTTCATTCTTATCATGCATAAAACAGGCATTATACACTGGCATTAAAAAGTTTACAGAATTTTTTAAATAAATATAAAAAACCTAAACTAAATTGAAGCTCAACTATAAATTAATAGACTACACTTATTCTAAGCTCGAGATCCATCTACGGTGATTTGTAGTAGAGTCAACTTCTAAGAGGTCAAATTAGTTTTTATAACCTCCATATATATGAGAGGGTTTGTCATTCCATATGTAACATATCGAAATATTTGCCTTGGAGCCCATAAATTATAAACATATAATTATGAACCTTATAAAATTCCAAGCAGATCTAGCGATGTCCGTCTGCCTATGGAAATAGCGATTAAGGCGAGGAGACGCAATCAGGTTAGCGCGCCTAGAATAATAAACATCCTCTTGAGCAGTTTTGTATTAAAAATAAGCAAAATCAGTCTAGGAGTTAAAAAGTTATTAATATTTTATTATTTTAGTACAATTTCTGAGTAGCGTGTGGTATATAAAATAAATTGTCATACACTTACAATATATTTTCCGTTACCGACTGTAGTTTATTTAAAAAGTAATACGTAGAGTTTGTTTTTAAATGAAGAATCAATTGAAATTCAAAGAAATATATTTTTTAACTATTTAAATCAGTCATTCAAAAAACAAACTTTAAAAATTTACAGACATTCAGTAGGAGTTGATACTTTCTGTTAAATGTAAAATTTTATGTTTTCTGTTTTTAAAAATAGAAATTCATATAATTCCTTTTTGTTTTTTTTTACCAAAATAGTTTGTTTATATACAAAATTATTTCAACAAAAATTATTCAAATATACATACACACATAAAAAATAAAAATATATACATCTGTGTGTGTTGTTTTTGTAAAATTACATACAAATAGAAAAAAAATTTCAATTCGAAAAAACAAACCACAAAAATCGTTTTTTCTACGTTTTGTCAGTTAATAATTGATAGTTATTTTTAACGTCTTTCGATTGTTTTTACTACTTTTGTCGATTATTAAACAATGATTGAAAATAAACACCAAAATGGGCTGAATACGATAAAAAAAATCAGTAGTCCTCTTTTTGATTGTATTTTTGATTAATTTAATATGTACGAGTATTTTAGATTATTTTTAACGAAATAATATTGTGAGTGTATTCTTTCACCAGGCTCTTAGGGGTGAATATTTTATATTCACCTTACTTTTTTCACACAAAAAAATTTTTTTCGCCGCTTAGCTTTTTTTCATCCCAAAAATTTTTTTTCACTACAAAAATTTTTCCACATTCAAAAAAAATTGAGCAGAGAAGACAAATTTGCTTCTTTTGCTGTTTTAGCTTTTTTGTTTTTTTTACTAAAATTTGGTTGTTTTTTTTGTTTCTACAGTTTTAAGATTCTTTTTTAAGATTTTTGCGCTTTAATTGGCCTTTTTTAAAATCCTCAAAGTGCTTTTTTCTAATAAAAAAATATTGTTTCTGCTAGTTTTATTTTTTTTTTTAACAAAATAAAAGTATTTTTACCCAACTTTATACTTTTGCTTATTTTTTTAATTTTTTATGAATTTTAAAAAATCTCAAAATTTAAAATAAAACACTAAATTCAAAGCAACCGCGACAATAAAAATATGCTCTATATGGGAAAAGTCCAAATTGGAAATACATTCCAAAAATTTAAAAAAAAAAAAACAATAAAGGGAAAAATAACTTTAAAAAAAAATCTATAAATAAGAAAGAATTTGCTAAAAAAAAAAATACCTTTTAAAACATATGCACCATAAAATTAATAAAAAAAAGCATTAAAAAATCAAATTTACAGGTTGGTTGAAAAGTTCCTGCGATCACCAAGAGATGGCACTGCTAGATCCAAACTTTTTTTTTCTCAAGTTGGTATAACTGTCCTGAGAACACATGCAAAGTTGCAAGTCATTCTGTCAATACTTTCTTTGTTTACCAGCCATTTGAAGTTGACGTGTCATTGTTTTTTTTTTTTTTAATATGGAAAAAATTGAATATCGTGCAGTCATTAGATTCTTTGTTTTAAAGGGTTTAAAAGCAAAGAAAATTTATGAATAATTCTTAAAAGTGTATAAGGAGTCCTCACCTTCAAAACGCACCGTTGAATTTTGGGCTGGTGAATTTAAGATGATCTACGCGATGGACGACCAAAAACTGCAACCAAAGCAGAAATCATTGAGCAGGTACATAATATGGTTAGTGAAGATCCAAGTTTGACTAAGCGTGAAATTGCTAATGCCATAGGCATCGCAGACGAACCAGTACTCCATATTTTACATGAAGAATTACGTATGAAAAAACTGTTTGGAAAGTTAGTGCCGCACACATTAACAATTCAATAAAAACTGGATCGAAAACAAATTTCTCAGCGTAATTTGGAGCGTTTTAAGCCGAATAAAACCGACTTCTTGCGTCGTTTTATAACTATGGATGAGACTTGGATCTACCACCATGATCCTAAATTGAAACAAGAACGTTTACAGTGGACTGAAGCTGGTTGTTCAGCTCCAAAGCAGGTGAAGTCACAATGATCAGCTGGATGAAAAAATTCGTGAGAAAAGACCTGGTTTAAAGAAGAAAAAATACATTTTTCATCAAGACAATGCACCTGCTCACAAAAGTGTTTTGATGATGGCGTAATTCAAAGAATTAAAGTACGAATTGCTTGAATATCCACCGTATTCACCAGATTTGGCTCCCAGTGACTACTATCTCTTCAGAAATCTCAAACAATTCCTTCGTGGAAAGCATTTTTCGTCGAATGAAGAGGACATAGCAGCCGTAGACGGTTATTTTGCAGAGCTTCCGGTAAACCATTATATGGATGGGATAAAATTATTGAAAGATCATTGGAACAAGTGTATTGAGCTTCTGGGAGATTATATTGAATAAAAAAATATATTTCGTAACAAAAACAGTAGTCTTTCATTTCGAGCGCAGGAACTTTTCAACCAACCTGTAATATAGAGTTAAGCTTTTGTAGACCAAATTCATATTCAAAAGCGGAACTTTTTACAATTCAATATCGTGGCCAATTACCATTATTTGGTTGTATCACTCACTGGTTTCGCTGAAATTTTGATATTTTTTAGCGCTCGAAGCTTATGTCCAGGGGTAAAAAGGGAAGGGTAAAGAAATTTTCGCATGTTATTCAAAGAAATTAAGACAAATTGGTATCTAATTAAAGGTATCTGAAAGGTTTTTCTTGTCAATATTTGATATTTTTATAATACAAAGTCGGGTAGAAACGTGATGGAAAATAAGCAATATTATGAGTTTTTTTTTATACACCAAATTCAGACTTAATCGTCAAACCAATTTGGGCGAAATTTAGCTCCGAGGAAATCTATTTATAAACTAATTTCAGATTTAATTATATAAATCTTTATAATGCAAAATGGTACTTCAATGTGAATCTATTTATAGATCACAGGCCCCAATGTGTGTATATTTATAGATCAAAACCTGATTGAAAAGTAAATATTTTGAGATTCTATAGTCGAGCTTTAACGTTGACCTATTTATAGAACAAATTTAGACGCAATCGAGAATTTCATTATAATCTAAAACTTAAGCTTTAAAGAAAGTCTATACAACATAAATATTTAGATTCAATACAGAATCATTTTATGATTCAAAGTCATTCCTGAATCTTATTATCGACTAAAATTATTTAGAATTTAGAAGATTTAAAAAAGCCTGCATTATCTTGCTTTGAATACTTTTTAATCTGAGTGTAATTGGAAAAAAAAAATACCCCAAGTCATTCGCCTTCATTAAGTTATTACAAATTTTGTATGCAAGTTTAGTTGCACAACTGAATTTTCAGTCAAACAACACACTTGCAACAAATGAGTCATGACTCATGACTTGTTGGAAATTACATTTACTGAGGAGACTGGGGTATTTTTGTAATGAAAATTATAGACAAACACGATGTGAAAACCACACCTGCTTTAAAATGCATTATACTAAATACACTAGTTTTAAATTAATTACATTTTAATGACAATAATAAACAAAAAACAAGTTTTCAACACAAAGTTCAAAGTTTAGTTTCATAAGGAATATTTTAAATTGATATTTATTTTACTTGAACTTTTAAGCGATTACAGGCTTACTCAAAATGATTTTCAGAATTCCACATTTTTGATTTTTTTATTATAATTTTACGATGAAATCCTGTGAGTTTTTTTTAATGTTTTTCCCTAATTTTTTACTTTTGCATTTTTTCAATATTTTTTTACTTTAAATATATTGAATTTTTCTTTTTTGTTTCCTCTATTTATTACAATTATGTGATTAAATTCTGTCGAGGATTTTTTGCCTCTTTGAATATTTGGAAATTATTGGCCTCACCAATCCAAGCACATTTTCTAGTCTGAACGCTCTAGTTTTTATATTCGGTAGTGGCTTACTCCAATTATTTTCAGAATTACACAATTTTTGTTTTTTTTTAATCCAATTAAAAATTTACACCAAAGCGGTAATCAACGGCATACTTTTTCAAAATTAATTGAAATAAATTTTAAAAATTTGAATAAACATAATCACTTATAAACCAAATCCTTTCCGATCCATTATGTAAGATAGCAAAAAAAAATCCAGCATTACTTTTAATTGGACAATTTTATACCCCACTTTCTAACGCTTTTTTTTTTTTTTTTGGTTCGCATAAATGTTCTCTATGGAAAATTGTTAATTATAAAAGTTTTCCACTACATACACTCATATTAATTTTTTGTTCAATAGCAAATATCCTTTCATTTTCCTTCCTCTAAATAATGATGCAACTTAGGAGTGAAGATGTTTGAACAATAACAACACAAAAACCATCCGGCTGTAAATACCTATAAAAAATAATGGTAACTAACATTGAATATCAACTTTTTTTTTCCATCCTGATGCAGCTTTCAAGTATTGTTATCAATAGTTAAACACATATAGTGGAAAATAAAAAAAGAAGAAGAAACACGAACAAACGAACCAACACTAATAGAGAATAGAATTTTCAAGCTTTTTATATTATTGTCAGACAGTCTAGGAGTCTATAAGCCAAAGGCAATTTTAATACAAATGTAGATTAAAATTGTAAATGGCAAAAAAAAAACTACAAAAAAAATACTGAACAACGACTGAATCAACATGAAGGAGACTTTATTAGAAAGTTGGTAGACAGACAGACAGATATACTGTGTTAAAATAAGTGTCAAAAAACTAACAAAAATTTACAATTTTAAAGGAGCACAATATAAGAATAACAAGTATGAGAATACTAATCCTTGAAAAAGGACATTTAAAAAAATATATTTAATAATAACAACAAAAGTGTCCAAATGAGAAAAATTTAAATTTTATGTTAAATTATAGATAAAATTTGGAATTTTAGTGTTAAACAAATTTTTGGAAAAAAAATTTTTTTGAGGTGAAAATCAATTATAGAGGTGATCGCCATTTCCACGGGCATGGCTGTGCAGGCTTAGAGTTACATCAAGATTATGAAAATAAATGCTTCTAAGGGCCTTAGACCATATTTCAATTCTATTTTTAGACAGAGCTTGTAAAGAATTTAATCATTTATAATCATTTTAACTCTTTTCTCAAACTACATTTTTTTTAATTGGGAATAAATTCTTAATTGGTTTTATTCGTTTTAATTTTAAGAGCCTTCATTAGTTTTTTGTTCAATAGAATTGTTCAAAAACCGCATTTAACAGTTGGGAATTCAATTGATTTGCAAATTTGTGAATTCAATTGAGTTATGGTTCAATCGATTTTCATTCATTCGATTGAGAAATTTGGAAAAGACATTCGACTTTCTTTATTCGATTTTAAAATTTAGAAAATAAATAAAACTACGTTAATAAATTGTTTTTACAAATACAAATCCAATAAAACTCAGTTACAAAAAATTTGAAAAAAAATCACCAAAATAAAAAAAAAATTAAAAATTGTCAAAATTAAAGATTCTCCAAAATTAAAAAATTGCTAAAAATGTAAAAATTGCTTTAATTGAAAAAACAGTAATCGTAAAAAATGCGAAAATTGCTATAAAAAAAATGCTAAAAAAAACTGAGAAATCGCTAATATTATAAAACTTGTCATTTGGGAAAAATAATCGCTGAAATTTAAAAAAGGTGCCAAAATTTATTAGAAAAAAAACGCTTGCATTAAAAATAATCGCCAAAATTTAAAAATCCGCTCTCTCTCTGCTGTCCCGCTCTCTCTCCGCTCTCTCTCTCTGCTGTCCCGCTCTCTCTCCGCTCTCTCTCTGCTGTCCCGCTCTCTCTCCGCTCTCTCTCTGCTGTCCCGCTCTCTCTCCGCTCTCTCTCCGCTCTCTCTCTGCTGTCTCGCTCTCTCTCCGCTCTCTCTCTGCTGTCCAATAAAACTCAGTTACAAAAAATTTGAAAAAAAAATTAAAAATTGTCAAAATTAAAGATTCTCCAAAATTAAAAAATTGCTAAAATTGTAAAAATTGCTTTAATTGAAAAAACAGTAATCGTAAAAAATGCGAAAATTGCTATAAAAAAAATGCTAAAAAAACTGAGAAATCGCTAAAATTATAAAACTTGTCATTTGGGAAAAATAATCGCTGAAATTTAAAAAAGGTGCCAAATTTATTAGAAAAAAAACGCTTGCATTAAAAATAATCGCCAAAATTTAAAAAACCGCTATTTATAAAAATCAAAATTAAAAAAACCTTAAAACTATAAAAAAATTATCTACAATAAAAAAAATCACAAAAATTCAAAAACTCCAAGATTAAAAAAATCGTCAAAATTTAAAATAGAATTATTCCAATTGAATCGCTTAGATATAATTTTAATTGTCCATATCTCAAAAACTAAAAGCGCTCAAGAAAAACTGTTTTGAACTAGGGCTCTCAAGTTTTGAGTTACTTGGCAATATTCTTATATCGCGTTTATTTTGAGATTTATTTATTGCTTATATCGCGTTTATCTCAAAATTTAGAAATATTCATTTTTATTTTTAATTTGAGCGATTTTTTTAATTTAACGTTTTTTTAGTTTTGTAATTTTTTCCCTATTTTATTGATTTTTTTATATATTTAAAATTTTTCTCCATTTTTAGCGCTTTTTGTGGTTCATTTGGCGATTTTTCGTTTTTACTACTTCTTCAATCTGAGCGATTTTTTTTTTAAATTTGACGTTTTTTTCTAATTTTGGTAATTTTTTTTAATTTTAGCGTTTTTTTTTAATTACGGCAATTTTTTCACTTTTAGCGATTTATTTTTACAAATTAATGATTTTTAACTGTGAATGCAATAATAGCATTTTAGTGTATTAATGTAATAAAATTATTTTGCAATTTTTTTTAAATCTATTGAAGAAAATCGAATATCATACCCAAAAAAAAAAAAAAATTGACTTTTTTTAAATTTTGTCAATTTTTTTTCTAATTTTGGGATTTTTTTTTTTAAATTTTGGCGATTTTTTTTTTCCAATTTTGGAGTTTATTTTTAATTTTGGCGATTTTTTTTAACTTTTGGCGATTTATTTTTACAAATTTATGATTTTTAACTATGAATACTATAATTGCTTTTTGTTGTATTCTTCTTGTGTTTATAAGAAATCGTTAAATTTACTGTAATAAAATAATTTTCCAATTTTTTCAAATCTTTTAAAGAAAATCGAATGTCATTTCCAAATTGCTCAAAGACATAAATTGAAATTCAACTGAGTAAGAAGTCGAATAAATGCCTACTAATTGAAATTAAATAATTGATAAAAATCTATTGAGATAAATTGATTAAATTCCAAAAAATAATTCTCTGCGAATGTTTAAAAAGTGATTCATTCGATTAAAAAGTTAATCGAATTTGATTTTTAGGGAATTCATTCGAAATAGATTTCGGTCTTTGCGGCTCTGTTTTTAAACCACAAATTTTTTGGTTTTACGTTATGCCAACACTGGAAATTTTGTTTTCTTAATACTTCTCCAACGCTTATTAAACAGTCGCCCCCTTTTGTCTAATGATGTTACCATTTAAGGGTTGGGAAAGCTCGTTTAACCAGCACTTTTACTTCCTGTTACATTGCTTTACCGCGTTTGTGTTTTTCTGCCTGGGATTAAATTTTGTAAATAATATCCGAAAAATAATTACGCTTCATAACATCTTTGGACCTGGTGCGCATATGGATCATATTCCAGATATTTTCGTAAATAAATAAACCTAACAATCGAAAATAATAAAAATTCTAACCGATTTTTTATATTTAGAGAAGTGCATTTTAACTCATTCAAATCCAAGCACTAGTTGACTTTCAACAAGACTTTAACTTCTTTACTCATTTTAACGATAGATTTATTTAAAAGTGAGAATGAGACACATCCCAGCAAAAATGAAGCTGCCAAAGAAGCAAAAAAAGCATCACTACTATGGCAAAGGCATCACTTCACTTTGAATTAATTTTCATAAATTTTAATGAATTTTCAGACAATTTTAAAATAGTTTTGGATAATTAAAAAACTGGTTGGACAATTTTGAAACATTTTAAGACAATTTTAAACCCTTTTTGGACAACTTGAAATAATTTTTACACAATTTTAAAATTATTTTGGAAAATTCTGAAAATTAAATAAAATAAAAAGTGATTTAATAAAAAAATTATAAATGGTCTTCACAACTATTTTCAGAAATTATACGATATACTATCACTTATGCTTTGGAAGCAATGAACAGTGATTTATTTAAGATATGCATCGGCTTTATATCCAAATCACTACATTTGAAATATCAACATATGAATTCTTTTGGGAGTTCCTTAAAATAACACCAAAAAATCGTAAAAGAATGTTAACTGAAGTTTAGGAAGCAATGAAAGAAGTTATAGCCACGAAATGACTACTTTTTTTTTGTGCTGGGATTAAAACCATTTACAAACTTTTTGTCGAGTATTTTTTTTTGGCAATTTATGATTCCAGGCCAGGTGTGACCCGCAAATTAAGGATTTTTGGTGTATATAAAATAAAAAAAAAAATTAAACTCAATAAACTAATTTTTTTTTCATTTAAAATGAATTGTATTTGTTATGTATCTCCATATGTGCTACTTCACATTTGTTATACATACCTAAAATAATCATGTCATAGCATGCTTTATCAAGTTATAACATGTTTTACATTGTGGTAGGTATTACATACATTATATACTTTTTACACTCACCAAAAAAAAGTCTGTAATGGCAACGGGAAATTCTGCTAACTTGAGCCCAGCGGTATTTTTTGCTAATCTTAGCAACACATGTCTGCTGACGTGTAGTTTAATGAAATTTGTAGAAAAATTAGTAGCCGCTACTAAATTTTAGTAGACTTTTAGTAAAGTGGAATTTAAAATCTGTTTGCTAAAATCAGCATAAAAAATACTAAATATTATTAATATTAGTACAAAGTTTTAAATTTTTAACGAATTTATTATTTTGTTTTAATTTGGTAGTTTCTGTTTTGAAAAATATTTAATTCAATTTTTTTTTTACTTTTAAGGTTAAATTTTAATGCTTTTTAGGGCTGATTTTTAGAACTAAAAAAACTTTTTAGTTCTATTTTACGTGGATGTCCTCTTTTTAGACATGAGTCGGTATATTAACTTCCGATCCCTTTTTAAACCTATGTAACATTTTAGGGCAATTTAAGTTTGTATGTATAAGTTTTAATTATTAGAAATAACATTTCCTTCAATGTCCACTTTTTTAAAATTAGTAATTTTTTTTGCTAATTTTAGCAAATCGGTTTTCAAAAATTTGTAAAATTATTTCTGAAATTAGCAACAAAAATTTGTAACTATTCTGTAAAAACTCTGTAATTTGTAAAATGTAAATAGCAAAATGATTTGCTAAATAATAATTTTTTTACTAAAAATTAGTACAAAAATAGTAAAGGAGGATTGAAAACCGTTTACAAATTTTTCTACTAACTTTTTTTTCTGAGTGTAGTCTTTTACATTTATAGATTGTGAAAAATATATTTAAGGATGACTGACAGAAAAGAAAACAAAAACGTTAAGCCTCTAGTTGGTTTAACCGTCTAATACAACCGGTATAATCCAATGGAAGAGAGAAGGGCAAACAAAGAGCGGTATACATAATGGTCACCACAGTTAAACTATCAAAAATTCGTCAATTCAGTATTTTATAATCACAAATTAAGATTCTTTAGTATAAATCTTAATAATTTACCAATTTTTTGTTTGTACAGTACACTGATTAATACAACTTCTATTATTTTTTGGTGGAAATCGGTCCATGTTTGAACCTAATCCCCATACCAGAATATAATGTGATTTTAAATATCAAATTTTTTAGTGTCTGTCTCGTATTTGGTACAAAATACTTAAAAAATATTTATAAGAATGGTGTTGGTCATATCAGAACCTATGAATCATGTATCTTATAAATATATCTAACATCAGTCAAAATCAAAATTGTATTTATTTGTTTATCCAACCATCCTCCTGAAACCATAAAAATTCCGGAACCAAACACTTGTTCAATTTCAGCTAGACTTTTGTTGAGTATTCCAAAAGCGGCATGCCCGACCTTTACTCGACTTTTAAACTCGTTATCTGTGCTACTTTTGTGATCCTATATGTACTTGCAGTAATATCTACCAACACCAAAAAAATTTGTTTAACAGTAGAAAGAGGTAGCGCTTTAAATTTTTTATCTGTTATATATTTTTTGAGCAACATTTTTTATGTTCTGTATTATAGATTGGCCTATAGGGAAATATTGTAAATGGTATAAAAGTAACAAAGAGGATACGGTATTTGTATTTTTTATTTTTACATTGTATACATTCCATATAAAGCCTTTGCAGTTTGGGGTTTTCCTCTGTTTTTTTTTTTTTCATAAAAGGAAAATACAAAAAATATCATTCATATACATTTTTTTCTGGTTCCAGGTTTATTTTTTTATCACTGCTATCACACCACCAGAGTCAGTAAGGAGCCATTGCAATTCTCATATTTTTCATTTGTTTTTTTTTTCTCATCCATTTGAAGTTGTTGCATGTGTATGTGTCAGCTGGTGTATGTGTTTGGAGTTTCAAGTGAATACGAACACAAATGAGGTCTTTATCCTTTTTTTTTTTTGCCAATTGTGGATTTACATTTTTCTGATGGTATTTTATTTAGTTTTTTTTTTTTTCTAAAGTGTGGTTTTACTTACTTTAGTTGTTTATTCTAGCAGGAAATTTTTTACAATTTATACTTGCATTACTTTCATCATTTACTTAGTATTTATTTTAGAGGGGTTTTAAATGGAACTAGAACATTAACATTTTTTACTTCATACGTTTTTTTTATGAGTAAGCATTAAATTAAGCGTTTTTTCTAATTATAAAAAAAGAATTAGATAGAAATACATTAAAAGCTTACCTCTTTCAACTCCAGAAATATCTTTTGCGTAACCTAAAAAGAAACCAAGATTTAAAAAAAAAAATAATAATGATGTTTATATATTTTATTTATATAAAATAAAACTCTATTATTTACATTATGTAAATAATACTGTAATTTAAATAAAAAAAAAATTATCAGCTTTATAATCTTAAGTCAAAATATCAAAAGTGTCAAGAATAAACTGTAGATTTAGCAAGTAAAGAAGAAAATTTATTTTGCAAAATAAGTTAAGTTTTACTTTTTAATCATATTTTTTACTTATCTGAACATAAGTTTGACAAACAAAATCTTTACAAAATAAATATTTTACAAAAGTTAGTAAATTTTTACTAAAACAATGAAAAATTCTGGTAAATTTATTTGTTTATTTTATTTTATTTTTTTTTTCAATGTCAGCTGTAAGCCTAAAAGGCCAAATACGAGGTCGGATCAATAAGTCCGTGACTTTTCGAACTTCCCTCGTAGTAATATGAAATGCAATACTGCTCCCATCAAGTACCACCTGTCAATAGACTACTGTCAAATTTGAGCAACTTCCGTCATTTATTTTGCGTTTAACAGCAGTTCAAAACATACAACCTCGTGGATTTTTTTAAAAATGGAAAAAAGTGAATTTCGAGTGCTCATTAAACATTATATTTTGCGAAGAAAACGTCAATCAAACCAAGGAAAAGCTTGATAAATACTATGGGGACTCTTACTGACTTTCGTTGTGGCCTTACAGCACGAAAGATGCCGAAAGTTCTGGACGCCCAGTTGAGCTCTCTACACCCAGAAAAATTTAAAAAATTCACGATATGGTGTTGACCGATCGGAGATTGAATGTGCAATAGATTGTGGCTCAGTGGTTTCAATTTTAAACGATCACTTGGGTATGACAAAGCTTTCCGCAAGATGACTGCCGCGTTTGCTCACAATCGACCACCAACGGAATCGTATGACAGCTTAGTTTCCATGGCAAAAATCAATGAAGTAGACGTCGAATTGCCCCCTCATTCGTCTTATTCTCCGGATTTAGCCTCCAGTGACCATTGGCTATTTCCAAACCTAATGAAATGGCTCGGTGGAAAGAGATTTAGCTCTTACGATGAAATTATTGATCAGACAAATGCCTATTTTATGGACCTTGAAAAATCCTATTTTTTGGAAGAGATACAAAAATTGGAGAAACGTTGGACTAAGTGTATTGAGCTAAAAGGAGATTATGTTGAACAATATTTTTTTTTCTTCAAAAAAAAAATGTGTTTCATTCAAAAAGTCACGTGCTTATTGACCAACCCTCGTAGCTGCATATAAATTCATTTACATAGTATACACTAAAAAATAAAAAGACATTAACTAAAATGTAATCAAAAATTTCCTTCAAAATAGTTTATAAATTGTCCTCATCTTAAGTAAAATTTTATTAAAACTTGGAAAAATTTTCTTAAAAAGAATAAAAATTCCTAAGTTTGAGGAAAAACGAAATAGTTTATATACTCAGAAATAGTTAATATTTTTCCAATGTAATTTCAGGAAAAAAAACAAGACAATTAAATAAAAATTTATTAATTTTAAGAAAAAAACTTCTTAGTTTTAAGAAATTTGCATACTCAAATGTAAAAAAGTTAAGTTAAAAAAAAATTAGAACATAATTTACTCCCATTTAGTTCAAAAATGTGTCTTACTTAAAATGAGAAAGTACGTGAACTTAATGTGTGATAATTTTTTGTTCGCGAGTAGTTAAATTAACTAAATTTTAGAAAGCCATACCCAAATTCAGTTTTTAAATATACAACTTTCTAATTTTTAAGAATTGTTTTCGAAAAATTAGTTTAGGCAATTAAAAACAAAAAGTAATAAATTTTTTTCTATTTAATAACAAAAATTTATTTGGTTTTAGAAACTGATGAACTATTTCTAAGAGAAATTTTAATGCAACTTAGTTCAGATAAATTTTAAAAATTTTAATAAAATATTTGTTTTTAGGTAAAAGTTTTCTAATTTTGGAAAAATAATAAATTTAAATATAGTATAGGACATTGGAAAATGTTTAAATTATTTAATTCTTTTCCAAAAAAAAACAATAAATTAAAACCAAACTATTTATTTTCCTAATTTTAAAGAAAAAATATTATTAAAGGAAACAAATCAAAGTAACCATTTAAAAAAAATTATCGTGCATGATGGTAATTTTTGGTTCGTGATCGTGCGTGAGTCAAAAATCACTTACGTGCCCATCTCCAATTTGAAAAGTCTTAAATACTGAACTTAAAGTAGCCTAAAATATATTTTAAAATATTGTTAGCAAAAGGTAAAAAATTTCGAATTTGCGTTTTTACGTAATAAATTTGTTTGTTGATTAAAATACAAAATATCGCAGGCACATTTTATACATTACGGCATAATGGCTTTCCTATAATTGACGTAGCGCTTATTAAACTTTTTATTTATCGAACTATTTTTTACACTTAATAACAAAAATGTTTAAGTTTGTATATGTCAATGAAAGTTTAAGCTAAAAATGCCATAAAATAGACTTATGACATTTTCCATTTTCCAATTAAAACAAGAAATGTAACTGTGATATTTTGTATTTTTGCAACAAATTCCTTAAATAAGTTAATTTAAGAAGACAAAGGACCCCCAGTGTTCCTAAGCCATAGATGTCGTGTGTCACTTGGGGCGTCCCTTTTTGTAGTTCTCTCAAGCAGAACCGTTAACTAACTACGAAAAGGGTCTGATTTTGTCACAATTTATTACGTTTCCGGATATCCTGCAGTACATTTGTTTAATTTTTTACCTTTTTGCTAATGAAGTTTAATTCATATTTTAAATACATGAGTTTAGTATAATTCAATTTAATTGAAAGATAAAAATTTATAGCAAACTGCTTGTTAAGATCAGTGTCCTCACAAAGAGGAAATATTCCGAAAGTAAGAATATACTTACACAATGAAACAGTTTCATATTCATTAGAAAATTTTCATAAAATTTAAGAATAATTTTCACATAAAAGAAGTGCTATTTATCTCGATGTTAGAAAATATTTTCTTATTTTTAGGGAGTTAAGTCCTAGTTTTTAGTAAAAAAAAATATCTAATGAACTTAAATAAAATAAATTTTGTCTTAAAACCAAGGACACATTTTTTAACTAAAAGTAACATTTTAGATGATGTGTGAACTAATTTGGAGGAAATTTTACTATTTTCTAATAAAAATTTAGTTCTTAGTAGTAAAATTTTTCTATATTTAAAAATTTTTACCAAATTTTAAGTAAAATTTCTTTATTTATTTCAATGAATATTGGTAAAAAGTGTCTGGCGCCGATTTCATTTAAATTTTTCCTCGAAATAAGTTAATTTTTCGAAATTCTAGTTCATTTTTTTAGTGTATAATATTGAAATTTGAATTAAATTTAAGGAAAAAATATCAAAAAATGTAGTTCAAATTAAGTTCATTTTTACTTATAAATAGAATATTTAAAATTGTTTCCATTTTCATTAATTTTTTTTAGTAATTTAAAAATTTTCCAAACAAATGCAAGTTTTGTCATACAAAAGAGAAAATACCCGCAAATACTGTTTCATTTATTTGAACCAATTTTAAGAAAAAATTCAGAAGATGTGGGTTAATTTTTTCCAAAAATATTTACTTTTTAACTTAAATTTTTCTAAACTTATAAAAAAAAAATTAAATACTTTAATTAATAAATTTTTACCTATAAAAGAAATTACCTATTATCTGAACTTAATTGTAGTAATAAAATCCTAAGATTAAGTTAATAATTTTCCAAAAACTACAAAATTTATATTTTTTAAAATGAACTAATTTAAAATGTCCTCCCTGAACTCTGGGTGTTCTGCGGAATAATTTCCTAAGACTATCGTTATATGATAATCCCCACGGGCATTATCACTATTTCCGATTTGAAGAAAACTTTTCTGTCATAATCCCCAAACATTCTGTTCATAGTCCCCAAACAAAAACACGATTTTAGTCATAACCCTCAATTAAAAGTGTACATAATCCCCATGGGCATTAAACCTGTTTTTTTAAAAAAACATAATTCCCTTTTTGGGATTTGTCATGATACCAGTAAAGTTTTTGTGCGCAACTGGGCAACACTTTGCTTTTCATGGATTTTGAACAAGAAATTTATTAAAAGTAAAATGAGAACAACTCAAAAAGCTATTTTTTTTTTTATTTTTTTAAAAATGAAAAAATTGGCTTAGAATCAAATTTGTTAAAAATAACAAATAAATGTTGTGTTAAAATTAAAAACTTTTTGTTTTCAAAATCAATAAATCCACTAACTTTTAAAAGCAAAATATTCTTAACTTTAACAAGTTTAAAACCGAAAATTATAAATTAAAATTGACTTAAAATGGCGTCTATTCCACACCACAAATCATTCTCTCCATTCCTTACCTCATACAAAATTTAAAGTTCTCAATTACACACTACAACAAAAAAATATTCTAAATCTGTTAGGTTTACATAGGTTAACTTTTTGTTTTGCGTGTCATAAAAATTTTCCATTTCATTAATTCACCGCAAACAATTTTTATTTCAAATTGTTTTTAAAACTGTCAGACCCTTGAGGCATTTAAATACGTATACCACCTGTCAAAAGTCAGTTTTCTCTCAATTTCTCTCTCTCATTGAAACAATGGCAATTATATAAAAGCTTGTAAAAAATAAAAACGTTTTTCATTTTGTAAATCTTGTTTTAACAACTTTTGCAATTAAATGATCATTACATGCATTTTATTTCCACAGCATTTACAATCATCGCAAAAAAAACACATGACGTTATTTTTTTTTTTTTAATTTTTCTATATGCATTTCTAAAAAAAACCACTCAATAATGTTTTTGCCCTTTCAACGATCGATAAAAAAAAACATATATAAAAACTAAAGCAAAAAAAGTAATTGAAAAAAAGTAAAAATTACTTTGGAAGCACAAAAAAATCATCATAAAATCGCAAGAGGGAAAAATTAAAAAATAGGAAAGTGGAATTTGATAAAATTCTTGTGGCAGAAACGAATTTGTTTTACCTTTAAATAAGGATTGCAGGGGATAAAGGATGTTATAAGTTTTAAACAAAAGAGAAAATAAATGAGATTTCAAAAAACAAAATCCTTTATTATCCCATGAGTTTGTAGTCCGATATTTTTTTCTTTTTATAAGATTTAAAAAAAAAACCCTAGAAATGGTGTAAACGATTGTGACCGTGGTTAGTCACAATCGTTATAAGGCTCGGTTTTTGTCTGGACCGACACTAGGTCACATATACCCATGAGAGAAAACTGCTAGGTATAGAGCAAAAAACACTCACAAATTGCTTAATTAATTTCAAGTCAATTGGAGCAAAATTGACGAAGTTGAGAGTATATTTATGTCAAGTATGTCAGTGTAGAGTATAAAATTAAGTGTAGCAGTAAATACGCTGTAGGAAGCCTGGGGTCAAGTGTCTACAAGTCGCCACTTTTGTCGACTATTTTGGGTGACTTTTTGGTGACATGTCTACAAAGCGTCTATACTTTTTACATTCAGTTTTTGCAGCTGTGCTTGTTCATGATTTTTTATTGTTTTATTTTGTTGAAAAAAATGTACATAGCTGCATGCAAAATTACGATTTTTAATAAAAATATAAAGAAAAATGAATTTAAAAGGTAAATATACAAAATTGAACAAAATATGTATATAATGAACAAAGAAATTACAAAAAACTTGTGAAAAAAACAATCAATTTTGTATAAAAATAATGCAAATTTTACGGTGCCTGTGGATGATTTTGTGCGGTCTTTTGAAGATTTGTCTACTCCAAAATTAACTTTGCACGAATTTTTTTTTTTTACTTTAATGAAATTTATAAAAAAATTTTATTAAAAAAATATCTAATTTAGCAAAATAAATGCACCTGTTTAATCTTATTTCCTTCCTAGTGTGGAAATCAAGTAAAAAGTTCCTAAAGTGTAGACTAGAATTACTACACTAAAAAAAAACTAGAATATAGAAAAATTAACTTATTTAGAGAAAAAATTTAAATGAAAACGGCGTCAAAGACACTTTTTACCAATATTTAATAAAATTGTCCTTGAAATTAAGAAACTAATTTTACTTAAAATATATCATCTAAAATTGTACTGTTAGTTAAGAAATGTTTCCTTGGTTTTAAGAAAAGTTTTATTTTATTTAAGTTCATTAGATAATTTTTTTTTACTAAAAATAAATAAATTATAAATAAAATTTCATTAGCAAAAAGATAAGCAAATTAAAAAAATGTACTGCAGGATATCCTGAAACGTAATAAATTGTGACAAAGTCAGATCCTTTTCGGAGTTAATTAACGGTTCTGCTTGAGAGAACTACAAAAAGGACGCCCTACGTGACACACGGCATCAATGGCTAAGGAACACTCTGGGTTCTTTGTCTTCTTAAATTAACTAATTTAAGTAAATTGTTGCAAAAATACAAAATATCACAGTTACATTTCTTATTTTTATTGAAAAATGGAAAAGTCATAAGTTTATTTTATGGGATTATTAGCTTAAACTTTATTTGACATATACAAATTAAAACTTTTTTATTATTAAGTGAAATAAAATAGTTCGATAAATATAAAGTTTAATAAGAGCTGCGTCAATTATAGGAAAGCTATTATGCCGTAATGTATAAAATGTGCCTGCGATATTTTGTATTGTAGTAAACAAACAAATTTATTACATACAAGCGCAAATTCGAAATTTTTTACCCTTTGCTAACATAATTTTAAAATATATTTTAAGCTGCTTTAAGTTCAATATTTAATACTGTTAAGATTAGAGATAGGCACGCTCACGCACGATTACGAACCAAAAATTGCAATCATGCACGATAGTTTTTTTAAATGGTCACTTTAATTTCTTTTATTTAACAATATTTGTTCTTGAAAATTGAGAAAACTAACTGTTTTGTTTTTAATTGATTGTTTTTTTGGAATAGAATATTAAAAATAATTTGAAGGTTTTCCAACAAAAAAAAATCCTATACCAAATTTTATTATTTTTAAAAATTAGAAAACTTTTACTTGTAAAAAAGAATATTTTATTAAAATTTTTAAAATTTATCTGAGCTAAGTTGCATTAAAATTTTCCTTAGAAATAGTTCATCAGTTTCAAAAATCAAGTAAAATTTTATTATTACATAGGAAAAAATTTATTACTTTTTGTTTTTAATTGTTTTTACTAAACTTAATTTTGTTACATTTGAGTATGCAATTTTCTTAAAACTAAGATGTTTTTTCTTAAAATTAATAAATTTTTATTTGACTTGTTTTTTTCCTAAAATCGAGTAATATTACTTAGAAAAAAAATTTACTATTTCGTTTTTCCTCAAACTTAGAAATTTTTTAGTCTTTTTAAGAAAATTTTTCTAAGTTTTAATAAAATTTTACTTAAATTGAGGACAATTCCTAAACTAGTTTGAAGGAAATTTTTGATTACATATTAGTTCATGTCTTTTTTTTTTGAGTGTAAAATGTACTAGTGAATCTCTGGTTTCAATGTCAACACGTAGTCAATAGTTGTGTAGATTCGCAGTGACACGCACATGTTAAATGTCTACAGCAGAAAGCTTTGGCTGGGTCATAATTAGTCAGTAGTACTGGTGACAAAGTCAATAGTGAATCAGTACAGTTTCACTACCGACATACAGGGTATTCTATCGATCAGACGTACACGTGCGTTCCTATTTTCATATCATTTTAGCTCCGTTTTCATTAAGTTTTGTGTAAAACTATTACTAAAATGCCTAAATAGACAATCAGCTGGTTCGATATTATATCGACCTTATTTGGTCGTGTGGGACCTCTGTCATCATTGAAATTTCAGCTTATGTGGCAGTCATTGTCTTTAATGAAGGTTCTTTTACTTTACTAACCTTTATGAATGACATGAGAATCAATAGTGGATCAAGTGCTCATGACTGGGCGCGATCAACTGTCTCCATACGTATAAGCAAAGCAGAGCAGGAAGCTGAGAGACAAACTAAATAATGCAGGATTCGTCGTAGACAGGAGCAAAAAGGAGCTTTAGACATGATGGATGACACAATAATGTACATGATGATGTAGCAACATCCTTAATGGACCTGGCATTGATGATTTAGTGTGTGGTAAGCCGATAAAATTTTAGTGTTCAAAACTTTAAAGCATTTTTCCCACAACTCACGTTTTCAAAGTCGGTGCCCCTCATAACTTCAAAACTACTGCACCGATCCCTTTGAAATTTTTAACACTATGTCTGTACATAATTTATGAGGTGACGCTGGAGAGCTTTTTTAAATTTGTTAATAATTTTTATTTTACAATAACAAATTAGCCGATTTTTTCACTTAAAATCACGTTTTTCCCCTATAAAGTGTTACAAAAAAGTGACAAATTTAAGTTTCGAAAAACCCTCCGAGCGTTACATGGGAAAAACTATTATCTAACGAATGAACTTTGATTTTTTGATTTCAGATGACCCAGCACCAAGTTATGAGGGGCACCGCAATTCTACTTTTTTTTGAGACACGTCCGAATAATTGCTGCCATTGCCGTGTTTTTTAATATTTCTTCGTGAACATTTTATACAACATTCTTCAAATGTCATAGTTTAATGTCCTATTAGTTTTAATAAAGAGATTTTAACTGTGTCGTTACAAAAAATTCACAAAAAAATGCCTTTTTTGTTACGAATTAACCTTAGCCCCCCTTAAAATATTTTGACTACACTCAAAATATTTTAACAACTGACTGTAGTTTATTTAGAAAGTTATCCGTACATTAAACGATTTAATAGTTAACATACGAAGAATTATATTTTTTTTAACTTTTTTTAATTACATATAAATAAGGGTTTTCTTACTGTAAATATTTTCATTTAAAATGCTTTGTTAAAAAATGTTTTTATTCGGGCTGATATTTTAAATAAACAAATTAAATGAAAAGTCGTTTAATTTTAAAAACTTTGTAGTTAATATGATGACAGTTACAAAAAAAAAAAACAAATAAAGGAAAATCATTACTTTTTAAGGATTACGAAGTAGTAAGATAATTAGTTGACAGTTAAAATAAACAAATAAAGGAAATATTATTTGTTTTTACGGATATGCGGTTAATTAAAATATGTGAAAAATCATTTATTTTTTACGGAGTTTGTAAGTTAACTTTTTAACATTTAAAAATAAATGAAAAGTTAGTAGACCGATTTTAAAGTGATTCCTGATTTATTTTAAATTATATTTTTAGTTATTTAAGTGTATTTAAGTCATAGTTGAGGTTTTTGCATTGGCACTGAAATTTCATTAGCATAAGTTGAGTAATGCTAATGACAAAAAAATTATATAACCATTTAATGGTACTGAAATTTTATGGCATTAGCTTTCGTCCTACTAATGCTAATGAAATCGTACTAATGCCTTAAATACTATTTAGAATTGATCAAAAAAAACATTTTACAAAAAAGGGGATATGCTGTTTTTTTTTAAATGGATACCTCGGGATCATTCCCGGACCTGGCCTATTTTTATTATCGCAGTATATGAACACACTAGAAGAGATAAAATTTCGCCCGTTTTGAGCAATCTCGGTTATTTTCGAGGTATTCAACATTTTCGGCATCTCGAAAACTAAGCAAAACAGGGCAAAACGGACAAAATTTTGCTCTAGTAGAGTATTAATATAAAATTATATTTTTTAATTATTTGTTTTTAATTTAAAAAAATATTACCATTAATCAATGAGATTAAACAATAAAAATCATTGTTATTATTTAAAAAAGTGGTAATGAAAATAATTTCATTACAATTGATATCAATGCAATGCTATCATCAATTAATTGGTCTATTCAATTAATTAGTCCCATGATTTGAGTGTGTAGAGCCACATAAAGGTGATCTTGCTGTATCTCTAGCATTTTTTTCTCGCGTGAAAATGTGCTTTTACAGTTTCTTACAAATATTTTAAAGCGAATCGTTAACCCATCTGTATAAACTCAATTTTACAAAAGTAGGGTATCAAACCAAAAAAAAGTAACTTAAAAACTAACGTAAATTAATAAAAAAAAAATG
This sequence comes from Eustalomyia histrio, assembly GCA_949748255.1. Taxonomy (NCBI): domain Eukaryota; kingdom Metazoa; phylum Arthropoda; class Insecta; order Diptera; family Anthomyiidae; genus Eustalomyia; species Eustalomyia histrio. Next base: position 127,102,097 of record OX456526.1, on the reverse strand, counting down.
CTGTCATGGTGGATTTGTCGGTTACATTAAGTTTATTACAAATTGCATGTCTTAATGATTGCAAATAAATTTATGGGGAAATATTGTAAAAAAAAAAATAAAATAAAACGCAGACATTGTCAAACTATTACAAATAAACTAGTAAACGAAAACAAGTGAAAAATATATAAAATAATTTTAATTAAATTTGAATATTTTAATAAAATTGTTAGGAATTGATTCAGACTGCCTTTTGACACTGTTAACCTTCCTTTTAGACTACATATATATTTCTAACTGGTTTAGGTTCTTTTTTTTTCAACTGAAAGGTAAATTTTGAGATACACTTAAAATAGTTTGTAAGTTAAAATAACAGAAAATACCATTAAAAAAAAAGGTATTTCATTTAAAAACCGGTCTACTTACTTTTCATTTAAATCAAATGGTTTTTGTTATTTTTTTTTGAAATGTTGCTTAAACAACTGACACATCAGTAAAAAAAAAACAAATGATTAATCAGTTAAAATTTTACCTACCAATTTCGTAAAAAATTACTGATTATTCATTTTTTTGAAATTGTTTCCGTTTTTGTATTTTTGTTTATTTTTTAATCTACAAAATGTTACTCACACAGTCTATAGACACATTTTTTGTGAAGTTCTTGTAATTTGAATTGATATAATTTTAAATATAAACAAACAATTTATATATATATATATATATATATATATATATATATATATATATGCATTGCCCATACATATACAGCCAAAAAAGTCTCTATAAAATGCGCTGTGTCCAGTATAAAAGTTTAAGGACAGTCCCCAAAGTAACAAAATGTCTTCATAGTAACTTGTGGAACGAAAACCCGTCCCCGCAACATGTGCTGTGCACATATATATATATATATATATATATATTTTTTTTTTTTTTTTGAAAATATAAATTTCTAAAAAATGTCCGTTTTGTGGGCAAATTTTTATTAAATATCAAACAAATGAAAAAAAAAAAATAAATGAAACTGAATAAAATCGGTAAATTACAGAAAACCATTCTGAACTTGGCTTAATATAAAAAGGCCCAAACTCGATTTTTTGTTACTTGACAGGAGAAGGAAAAAACTTAATAAAATCCGTAAAATTTTATATACAAAAAAGTTTTAATGCAATTTCCAAAAATGTGTTGCCTCTTTTTATTTAAAATTGCATTAAAACTGTTCTTGTATTTAAAATTTTACGTATTTTATTAAGTTTTTTCCTTCTACTGTCAAGTAACAAAAAATCGAGTTAGGGCTTTTTTATATTAAGCCATAGACATGTAGAAAAAGTTTAAATAAATATTTTTTTAAAAAAATAAATCTATATTCCTTATTTTAACCGAACTGAACACTTTTTTATTAAACTACAAACAGTAAACTACATAATATTCTGAGTGTACATACGGGATCCTTAAGACACCATAAAGCAGTAATTTTATGTGCACTCAGAATATTATGTAGTTAACTGTTTGTAGTTTAATAAAAAAGTTTTCCGTTTCATTTAAAAATAAAGGATGATACATTTATTTTTCAAAGAAACATCTATATTAACTTTTTTATACATTTATTCGAAATAATTTACTATCATTTACCGATTTTTTCAGTTTCATTTATTTTTTTCATTTGTTTGAAATTTAATATGAATTTACCCACAAAACGGAAACTTGTGGTTTATTTGTGTCCGTAACAGTTATTACAAATTTAAATTTTGTTTGCTGTCTGTTTCAAAAAAAATATTCAAAAAATTTCAATTTGTTTTTTTATTTAAATTTGTTGTATATATACAAAATTTTTCAATACAAATTACAAGAACTTCATAAACACACATACATATACAAATACATTCACACAAAAAGTGTTTATAGCTTTATATGCATACATACATTTTGTATATTAAAAAAAAACAAAAAATACAAAAACGGAAATAATTTTAAATAAATGAAAAAAACATTTATTTTTTAAGGATTGGTGGGTAAAATTTTGACATTTATTTTAACTGATTATATCAGTTGTTTCTTACGGATGTGTCAGTTGATTAATCAACATTTAAAAATAAATAACAAATGGCATTTAATTAAAATGAAAATTAAGTAGACCGGTTTTTAAGTGAAATATCATTTCTTTTAAATGATATTTTCAGTTATTTTAACTTACAAACTTTTTTAAGTGTGGCATTTAAATACATAAAAAATATTTTCAAAAAGTTCTCCACAATATTCAATAAATACACAATAAAGTGTATCTGCGTCAAGGACCGAAAACAAAGGCTCCCAACTGGGGAAGGCTTTCCGACTTACTATTATTTTGAGAGACCAAAATAACTTTAGTAAACAAATTATTAGAAAACTATGCAAAAGCTTTTTCAAGTAGTTTTGTTTTTAAATTTCACGAAAGTTCTATTTTGACTCTTTCTCGCTGCTTAATCGAACCTTGAACACGAAAATTGTTGTTAATTTTGTGTTCTGTTGTGATGTTTTAACTGCTTTAATTACAAATTATAAATTATGCCTGTTAGCCTGGGCCATTATAGGGTTAATTGAAATATTGTTAATTTCAACTGATTTCATTAAGGGACAAAAAATCTGAAGTAATTTCGTATAACTTTTAAGTGTATATTTATTACAGAGCTTTGAAAGAATTAATTAAATTTTAATTTAATTTTCCAAAATCCAATTCAGTTTTAAAAAAAGTGTACACACATCCCATTCAATCAAACCATTCCCTAAGAATTAATTCATGAAGTTCATTCCCAAAGCTTAATGTTTATTAGAATTCATTCTTAGGTTGAATACATTCCTAATCGAATAACAATCATATTAAATTATTAATTTTAATATAAATTTGAATATTAGATAGAATCACTGACAAACTGGCTTATCAAAATTGTCTTTTCCTTCTATTTGTAAAAGATCTAGGCTATGTATTTATTAAAAAGTCTGGCAACACTCCAGTTGATAAATATAAATGCGGCATTATTTTAGCTTTACTGAAAAGCAATTAATATAAATGCAAAGTCATAATAAAAATATAAAATATTTCTTTGAATCTTTTACAAAATTAATAAAAGAAAATCTTTCAAACTGTTTGTAGTAGAATTTAATTTATAAATTATCTAATGATTCAAGTGACTGATGATTCCAAACGAAATGAATTCATGAGAGAATTTAGTCGCCATGTATTAAAAATAATATAATGAAAAAGGAATGGTATAAACGAATTATTAAACAATTTTAAATTAAAATTCAAAAGTGAATTAAAGAATAAACTCATTAAAACTTCTGATTTAGTTATAACAACCTAAACTTTGACACAGAGGTGTCAGGGATATCAAATTGTAATTTTACTGTATATGTATACATACATACCTAAATAAAAGTTGGTTAATCTTGGGTCAAAATAACATATAATATTTTGACATTTATGACACTTTTATTCTGTGGGTTACTTATTTGTTTGTTAAATATTACAAATAACTTTAAAAAAATATAAAACACTTTATTACAATATTCATAAAAAAACTAATTTACAACGAATTGTATTGTAATAAAATATTTAACAGAGGTTGTCAAAATAGTAAAAAGGCAGAAAAATTTACTGAAAAAGTTATTACAATTTACAGAAAATTAGTGGTTTTAATGTAGACAAAAGTTAAAAACGCACAAAAAGTAATACGAAATATACTGAGATTTATAGAGAAACAGAAATCGTATAAATTTACCAAGAAAATATAAGCAATGATTAAAACCAAAAAAAAAAAAAGAGCGGCTAAATTCGGCTATGCCGAATCTTATATACCCTTGACCATGGTTGGGAAAAAACTGAAGTTTATATATGGACATATATGAAATGGACAGATTTATATACGGACGCCTTTAAGAGGAAATTAACCATTTAGTTTGGAGATAAAACTTGGACTCGGGAAGATTTATGCTTCCAGAAAATATGTATTTTAAAAAAATGTATGTTTTGGGCATAACTTTTTTGTATCTGAACCGATATTTCCGAGTTTTTCAGCAAATATGTTATACTAAAGATTTTCGATCTTTTGCTATATAAGACGTATCCATAGGTCATAATACAGCTCTAGAATAGTGTTTGTTGTTTGTGTATAAAAGGTGAAGAGGTGAAAGAAAAGAATTTCAACAAATCGTTAAAAGAAATCACTAGAACTGCATGTGTTTTATTTCTACAAAATAGTTTGATTTAGTTGGCAAATTTGCATTTGGGATTTTATTTCGCTTTTTTATTAGAAATATTTGTAATTTCTTTAGCTTAATTTTAAAAATTTGAAGGAAAATAGTTTATAATTTTTTTTATAAATTATTATAAGTTATGACCTAAAATAGTTGCACTCAAAGGTAAATTATGTATAAAATTTTCTTAATATGTGAGAAATGAAATGGTTTAAAAATCTTTTTATAAATTCTTTTAAATCGGAGCAAAAAATAGAAATAAAACTGTTTGTATTTTGTTTGTATCAGAGGGTTTTTATACAAATTTTGATGTTTTTAGCCTATTTATGGATTATTTAATTATTAATATAAAATTTTATTTAAATTAATTATTAAATGTAAAAAAAAAGAAAAAATAAACAAAAAAAAATCTTAACGAACCCGCGACCCTTCCACCTGTGGTGAAAGGTATAAAAACGTTTGTATTTTGTTTGTATCAGAGGGTTTTTATAAAAATGTTGATGTTTTTAGCCTGTTTATGGATTATTTAATTATTAATATAAAATTGTATATAAATTAATTATTAAATGTTAAAAAAAACCAAAAATAAGCAAAAAAAAAAGTCTTAAGAAAATAATAAAAAAAAATGTACAAAAAAAAAGTGAATTGACCTGACCGAGATTTGAACCTCGAACCCCGCGGCCTTAGAGAAAAAAAAGTTTTTGTGACACAGCGTCTAGACAATTGAGCTATTGAAGCTCACACAAAATCATCGTCAATAGAGGTACATATATAAAAGTCTTCGTTCATTAGAGATTTGTTTAGTTTTTATTTAAATGACAAATCTTTATATGTGTGTTGTTTGTGTATAAAAGGTGGAGATGAAAGAAAAGAATTTTAATTATTAATATAAAATTTTATATAAATTAATTATTAAATGTTAAAAAAAAACAAAAATAAGCAAAAAAAAAAGTCTTAAGAAAATAATAAAAAAAAATGTACAAAAAAAAAGTGAATTGACCTGACCGAGATTTGAACCTCGAACCCCGCGGCCTTAGAGAAAAAAAAAAGTATTTGTGACACAGCGTCTAGACAACTGAGCTATTGAAGCTCACACAAAATCATCGTCAATAGAGGTACATATATAAAAGTCTTCGTTAATTAGAGATTTGTTTGGTTTTTATTTAAATGACAAATCTTTGTATGTGTGTTGTTTGTGTATAAAAGGTGGAGATGAAAGAAAAGAATTTTAACACATGGATGTGTTGTTATGCTCAAAATTCTACATACATATTAAACAAAGGGATTTTACTGGAAAAATTAGAGGTAGTCCTGGTTTTTTGCTAATATCTCAGCCATTTATTAACCGATCTGTCTGATTTTTAATAGCAAACAGAAATGGATCACATGTAACAGAAATAAAAAAGAATCAAGTCCTCATCATGTCTGGGTTCTTCGGAAAACCCATTTCAACACACAGACGGACAGACGGACATCGTTAAATCAACTTCGCTCTTCATAAGGACCCAGAATATATATACTTTATAGGGTCTAAGATCAATATTGTAGAAATTACAAACGGAATGACAAACTTATATATACCCTTCCACCTATGGTGAAGGGTATAATTATAGTCAGTCATGTACGACTTTTACATACCCTACACTACACTACGATTTGGGTTATATTCCGGGAAGCCGAAAACATTCCAAGAAGGCACCTAATTTATATTTTAGGAGCTGAAAATTTAAAGAAGCTTACATATTGCGTCGTTAAGTGAAAAAACAATAGTCCCCAATTTAGGAGATTATTTCATTATACAATTAAAAACCACCAACGAAATAAACTCCAAAATTAGAATTGTTTGGAAAATATTTCAAGTAAAAATTATTTTGTTATTAGTTTCATTTTTGACAGGCAGCATATCGAGAAATAACACTAAGAACTAAGGGATCAGCATCCCAGCAAAACTTTGGTAATGGGTGCGATATTCTCATGCGTTACCTTGTAATGATGGCTCGTTACCTTTTTCATTATTTGCCAGTATAAAGTAATAAGTTACTCATTATTGATTACGTTATATATGATTTATAAATGTAAAGTAATAATTGAAATATTTTTGAAAGTCTATTTTTAGATACATTACTTTGTGTTTTTTTTGTAAGCAAAAGGGTAATGTATGTTTGTTTTGATCACACTAGCAAAAAAACGAAGCGAAACAATTCATTTAAGTTTAAAGCTATCAAATACTATATGCATCGATAACTCAGTGGGTAGAGTTCTTGGCTGGCAACCAGATTTCCCTGGTTCGATTCCCATCTAGACCACATTATTTTTAATTACAAATATTAAAAAAAAAAATATTTGTAATAATTTTTTTTAATAAAAATTCCTCTTTTTTAAAAATCTATTTTTAGACACAATACTTTTTCCATTCTCGTAACCATATAAGTAACCCCTTACATTATCACCTCTAAAGTAATGGGTATATGAGCCCCTATGGCTATACATTACTTTACCCATTATTTGGTAATTCGTGGTTTTGCTGGGATTATATACGCATCTAAAATAAATAAAAAAAATGTGTTTGGACTTAGTAATTTTTTGCAGATTATTTCATTGGGGATTATTTAATTTCTTCTTTGGAAGTTATTACATAATCAAAAAAGGCTTTGTAGGTTACGTATTTTCCTGTTTTGGGAATAATTTCATTTCTTTTGGGTATTAAGGAATTAATTTTTTTGGCTTTATTTCATAGGTTATTTCGTAGCGCCCAAACAATAAACAGATATCCACCGGTTTGTCTGTTAGATGGAATCTTTCTATGGATGATACATCTGAATATGAAGCTATTCTAAAAAATTTCAATAATATTTGACCTTCGGCCAAATTTTATTTAGATAGTTTTATTTCCCAAACGTTACTACGGGAACTCAATTTTAGCAAAAAGTGTTTCTGTTGTCAAAATAATGTGCGAATTATTGTTGTTTCGGGTAAATAGGATTCCCACGTGTACCTGTGGTACAGAGAACTGCAAAATCAACTTTTTTCTTGATTTAATCATACACAAAAATTCTTGTTCACTTTTAATAATTCAACAAAATTCACTGTAGAATAAAATCAGCATCATGTTACTGAACGCGTAATTGGAATCAGTGTGAATCATCTGTCGTTTATGTTTTATGCAAATGTAATCACTTAACAGTGTTCAGTAACATGATGCTGATTTTATTGTACAGTGAATTTTGTTGAATAATTAAAAGTGAACAAGAATTTTTGTGTATGATTAAATCAAGAAAAAAGTTGATTTTGCAGTTCTCTGCTGGGGTAACGGCATGAAATATGTCTATTTTTTAAGTCTAGTAACCCAGGCGGAATATTCGATTTGAGCCATTTTTATCCGTGCGCTCTTTTGCAATCAAAGTATCGAAATTTTGGAACAAGTAAAAAATTTTTTTTTTTGTTTTGCTGAGTTTAGTAAAAATCAGGATTTTCTTTAAAATTTTCAGGGCCTCTCGAAAGCTGTTTAAGCCATTCAAAAAATATTTTTATATTCGTGTACTGCATACTAGACAAACACACGGAATATTATGTAGTTTACTGTTTGTAGTTAAATAAAAAAAAGTTTTCCGTTACATTTAAAAATAAAGAAACATACATTTATTTTTCAAAGAAATATCTATTTTAACTTTTTTATACATTTATTTAAAATAATTTACTATCAATTACCAATTTTTTTCAGTTTCATTTATTTTCTTCATTTGTTTGACATTTAATAAAAATTTACCCACAAAACGGAAATTTGTGGTTTTACAGTTGTTTTAAATTTAAATTTTGTTTGCTGTCTATTCCAAAAAAATATTTAAAAAATTCCAATTTGTTTTTTATATAAATTGGCTGCTTATATTCAATTCAAATTACAATAACTTCATAAACACATATACATACAGAAACACATTCACACAAAAAGTGTCTGAACAAACATTTTGTAGGTTAAAAAAATACAAAAACAAAAACAGAAACAGAAACAATTTCAAATAAATGATAAAATCATATATTTTTTAAGGAATTGGTAGGTAAAATTTTAACATTTACTTTTACTGATTAATCGTTTGTTTCTTACGGATGTGTCAGTTGTTTAAACAATATTGAAAAATAAATAACAAGTGATTTTTTTTAATGAAAATTAAGTAGACCGGTTTTTAAATGAAATATAATTTCTTTTAAATGGCATTTTCTATTATTTTAACTTACAAACTATTTTAAGTGTAATTAAAATTATATTTTTTTTATTTGTTCCAAAAGTCCCGAAATTTAACACAGAGGTGCAAGAATTACAGCTATCTGATTTTGCGAAATTTTCACCATATGAGTTTTAGACTAACAAGGAAAGTACCTCAATATAAAATTAGGATATTTGATGGAAAAATAAAATCTAAAATCCAATCATCCCCCGGGTTTCGTTAAAATGCAGATAAACATATTTTTCAAATATATTTTATTGTGATCTTTATACATATTTGCGACCTGTAGTTTGATATTAAGGTTTACATGGATAGACAGACGAACGGACAAAAATCGCAAAATTTTCTCAGAAAGTTATTTAGTGTCGATTGGTATAGAGCAGCGGTTCCCACTAACTTTTTTTTCACGGACCCTTTGAGGAATTTCTACTAGCTGACGGACCCCCAAATTTTTAATTTTTTATATTTAAATAAAAATATATAAGTCCGAAGGTTAAAAAAAAATACAAAAAATAAAAGAATGGAAATAAGTTTTAATTAGTATTTAAGATATTAACCAGATAATAATTTTTGGTAGAATCTTTCAATTAAGTTAAAAGCTGTTCTATAAAAAAGCTTATATAAATATGTGATTTTTAATAGAAAAAATTGATTGTTATACCTCTGCTGATTTTTTAGAAAAAAAATTTGTATCCAATTAAGCAATAAAGACGTTTTAAGAATTTGAATACCCCATATACATACATTTACCTGACTTTTATCAGAGATTCTTTTTACGCTACACTTAGTTCTTATTTTATTCAAAAGTTTTGAAAATCGCGCTATATTCATTATTTTTGTGGATTTTTTTAAATACAATTATGGCAACTGGCATTGGAATATTATTTATTATTACCTCCTTATTTTTGAAGAATTTTCCCGAACTCTTCGCGAACCCCTTTGAACCCCCAGGGGGTGGCGACCCCACATTTGGGAACCGTTGATATGGAGGGTCTATTTCCATTTTTGGTAGTTAAAAACATCAGCTCAAAGTTATTATACTCTTTCCACGTAGTGGTGTAGGGTATAAAAAAATTTCTTTTGAAATTTATTGAAAGCAAGTTAACTTGATTCCTTTTAATATAGCCAAGTGGCAGTTGAACCCTTTCAATTGCAAAATCAATTCACAAGATACCACAAAAAAAATAATAAAATTTCGGAGAATTTTTGTATTACAAACAAAAAAAAGAACTTATGTAGCTTTTCAATATACATACATATGTAGAATGTACACTGATAGTAAAAGCTTTATTATATACATATAAAAAGATTTATAATATTTCGGTCAATTAAGCGTTTCTTCCAGGCTTGGCAGATAAAGTTTTTAAAAAATAAATTATTGACATTTTTTTATAGCACTTTTTTTGAAAAATTATTTAAATATAGGAAAAAAATAGAGGTTTTATAAAATGGGGCATGGTAATTTAAGAATTTTTGTGAAAACAAATTTTTATGTAGTATTCACTTCTACAAATTTCCAAATTTGCTTTTTCCCAGCAAAGCCACACATTACCAAATAATGGGTAAAGTAATGTATAGCCATAGGGGCCGATGGATTACTTTACACCTTACTTAATTGATGAATTTTACAGGTGAAGAGCCTCAAAGTAATGTATATACCCATTACTTAAGAGGTGATAATGTAAGGGTTTACTTATATGGTTACGAGAATGGAAAAAGTAATGTGTCTAAAAATAGATTTTTAAAAAAGAGCAATTTTTATTAAAAAAAATTATAACAAATATTTTATTTAATATATTTGTAATTAAAAATAATGTGGTCAAGATGGGAATCGAACCAGGGAAATCTGGTTGCCAGCCAAGAACTCTACTCACTGAGCTATCGACGCATATAGTATTTGATTGCTTAAAACTTTAATGAATTGTTGCGCTTGGTTTTTTTGCTAGTGTTATCAAAACAAACATACATTACGCTTTTGCTTACAAAAAAACACAAAGTAATGTATCTAAAATAGATTTTCAAAAATATTTCAATTATTACTTTACATTTATAAATCATATATTACGTATTCAATAATGAGTAACTTATTACTTTATGCTTGCAAATAATGAAAAAGGTAACGAGCTATCATTACAAGGTAACGCATGAGAATATCGCACCCATTACTAAAGTTTTGCTGGGTTTCTTTCAACAATCGAAAAAAGTTTCAAAACTAAAGCAAGCCAGTGTTATCATATTAAAATTTTTAAAAATTGTCTAAACATAAAATAAGAAAAACTTTAATTGGGCGAAAATTGATAACACTTTTTTCTATCAGTGTAAAAAAATATGCAATGACTTAGTTTCATATTACATATTGTTTGTGTTATATTTTCATAGTGGAAGGTAAATATATTCAAGGTAAAATATTTTAAAAGTTTGTTTTTCGCAAAAACAGGTGTCACAAAAAGTTGAGCTTTTTTTTGTATTTAGTAGTTTTTTTTAATTAAACACACACGTAACGACGACGTACAACCTTGAACTTGAGACAAAATTTAAGCAAAAATTGGCAGAAAATTGACAAATAATATCCAATTTATAGCGAAATTAATCTACTTGAAATTAATCCACTTTTTCAATCTTTATTGTCTACATATGCATTTTATGAAAGGTTAAAAATTTAAATTGTCAATTAAAAGACAATTAAAAGACATAAGAAAGAGGAACATGAAAAATATAGGTGTTAGCAAAAAAGAAAATACATTGCTGTACTCTATTAGTATTATGAATACAGAATCAATTAAAATAGTAATCATATTAAAAATTGGATTAACTGTTAATTGAACCTATTTAAATAAGGTCTATCCGACTTGCAAAGTGCTCGAATAAGCATTTGATCTGACTTTTACTAGATTAATTCTTCTGTTATTTTATTAATTGAGCCCTAATCAAATCGCTTAAACCATATTTTAATCTGCTAGATTAACAGTTACTCCAACGACGCTTTCCAACACTAAAAGACATACACACAAAGTCAGATAAAAATTAATGTCAAGACGCTTTTAATTGCTTACACTGCAATTTCTCATGTTAGTCTCTGCAGGAAGTAACAAATTTGAACCTTTAATTGTCAAAAATTCAAAAAACCCACTAACTTCTCTTTCCAAGAACAAGGGACGTACCCAAAGTCGTCTATTCCTATTGAGCTTTTTGTACACACTTGTAGCACAAAATATAATATTAACAAACTCAATAAGTTCTATAAGTTCTTTAAAAATTTCAATTTCACTTTCCATTTTGCAAAAATTGTTTTTATTTTTTATTTTAAATTTATTTTATTCAACAAATTTACAACACAGCTGATCAAAAGAAAAGCGTAAAAAGCGTCGTATGTAACTTGAATTTCAGTAAAGCGTTGACGCGTACAAAGCGTTGACGCGAAAACGCGTGGTATGGACTTTCAGCTTAAATGGTGAAGGTTGAAAAGTGAAATTATTTCAATCGATTACCCGGCACCAGTGCTGTGCTAGTCAAATATCCTTCAACACCTACTGACTGAACTTTATATCATGGCTTGCCGATACTTATATGAAGTCTTTAAAATGAACCTACATCCCCCCCCAAGGGGGGAAGACATCCCATACTAAACCGAAGGATTATAGATCAATAAGTCTATCTTCCTTGGCCCTGGAGAGAATTATCGATGAAAGGATTATCTGGATGTCAGTTGAACTGCCAAGGAGTACACCTTGGCAGCATTTGGCTGCTTTTCGGGTTACAGAAGGGGCCTTGAAATCCATTAAACTTGATGGGTCGGGGATACCATCGAGTTCGCCGCGAACTTGCTAAGGCGTAGAATAATCCAATCTTAGCGCACGAACCGTATCCAGAGTAGCAGTGATAGTCATCCCACAGGTGGATGTGCTGTCACCACTATTCTGGAATTGACCATGAATATACTACTCGTTCAAATGGACAATGTAGGCTGTAAGGCAGTTGCTTATGCGGACGATATCAACTGCGAAATCGGGAATTTATCCGGATATTCTTTTGGACACCATAGAGTTCTGATTGAAACTTTTCTCTGACTGGGGTAAAGGTAGTGCGCTAGGTGGTCAATTCGAGCAAAATGGATATTGTTCTTTCCACTAGGAAAATGATCAGAGAGTTAAAACCGCCGGAGCTCAACGGGGTTGAACTTTCACTTTACGAGAATGCCAATTATTTGGAAATTAACCTTGATGAAGGTTAATTAACTGCAGGTAAATAAACTGCAGGTGTTAACTGAGGTATCAACTCCAGTCATCAAATGGTTTTTTAATCGGTGGTGTGCATTGGATAATAGCATTCACCGCATGAGATTCAAGATTCAAGAGAGTGCGTACAGAGTGGCCGCTTGTTGCCGAGCCGAGCTGGCTGACGCTTGTTGCGACAACTTGTTCATGCGAGAAACAAGTTTGAGTGTGCATAGTGGATGCGAGTATCAGCGCTGATATTTTATCTATTATTTGTGTTTTATGTATGTTTCTATGCATTTGGGTTTGTTGTTCATTCGTGTATGTGAAATTGAAGTGAAAAGATATGGATTCGTCAGATGATGAGTATTTAGCTTCGGCTACTGTTTTAAAGTATTTTATCAATAAAAAATCCTTTGGAAAACATCCAATAAATGATAAACGAAATGAATTTGGAGAATTTCATCACTTATATAGTGATTTAAGAAAATATCCTGCCAAGTTTAAAGAATATACTCGAATGAGTATTGAAACTTTCGATTATATTCTCGAAAAGATTGGTGATAAATTAAATAAGAAGTGGAGTAATTTTGTCAAAGTACCAATATCTCCTTGTGAACGCTTGATAGTAACTCTCAGGTAAGAAATTGTTTATGTTTTATATATTTGTATTAATTGTATTAAATTCATTTTATATCTTATTAAAATTATTTATAAATAAAAAGAAAAATTAAAATTAAATCAAAATTCATTTTATATCTTATTAAATTCATGAATACACTTTTATAAATAAAAAGAAAAATTAAACAAAAACCAATTAAAAATAAATAATATAAATTAATTAAGAGGAATTTAAAGATGAATTACAGTTTCCATTGAATTTTTGTCTGGAACCAATGATGATGAAGTTGATGGTATATTTGTACCTTCAACTGTGGTAAATGAGATCGGTTGAAAATAACGAGTTTTACTAAGGTCTAAAGAATTTATTTGGTGGCTTTCAGAACAAACGCTGATTGGTGAAGACAGTGGCGCATATCTTGAACTTTCATTGGACAGTGTGGGCATATTTTCAACTTTTGCATATAAGTATTTATAAAGTACATTTTGCATTTCCATTCGACACAGAAATTTATTCTCTGGGTCCAACTTCCGAATATGCGGCAAAAGAGTTACAAAAAATGCTTCATCTTCGTCCAATACAGTCTTTTTTTCCATATTTTTCTTTTCCAGCAGTTCCAATTTTCTTTTTTCAATTTCCAACAATTGGGCAGTGCTGTTAGAGGTATTTTTTTTTTTTGTGGAACTTCATAACTGAACTCGTCATCGTCGCACAGATCTCTTGTTTCTTCTTGTGAAGTATTGAGAATATCTTCAATTTCTTTCTGATATTCAACCTCTTCTTGAGTAGCTTTTGTACTTGTCGGTTTTAAATTACCACTTAAATTTCTGTATTTCATTTGGTTTAAAAATATTAGAGAGTTGAAATGAGGCCAACTCGAAGTAATTTGTGATGCGGCATCCCCCGATTTTGGAGTTGGAATTTTGCGTACTTCATATGGAAATTGATCGCGTAAATACTTCCATTTTTTTTTTTAAATCTTCCTCTACAAAAATAAATAAAACCATATAATAAAAAAATTATAAAAATTATATACATACATGAATTTAAACAATAAAATACAAAAATATATACAAAAAATATAACATAAATTCAAATAACCATTTTTGTTTTAATTTTCTTGTTTAGATTTCTGGCAACTGGTGCATCATTTGCCTCACTAGCTTTTTCGTTTCGGCTAGGCAAATCAACAGTAGGAGCTATTGTTAAGGAGACAACCCAAGTTCTATGGGATAACATGTTTACTATCCATATGCCGCAGCCAAACGAACAATGTTTTCAAGAAATTGCAGAGCAATACTGGAAGCTATGGAACTTCCCAAATTGTATTGGTGCTATCGACGGGAAGCACATACGAATCAAGTGTCCAAAAAATTCTGGCTCCATGTATTATAATTATAAACACTTTTTTTCTATTGTGTTGCAAGGTATTGCCGATGCCAACTGCAAATTTGTTGCAGTTGAAGTTGGTGGATACGGAAAGCAAAGTGATGGTGGCACTTTTAGCTCTTCCAAAATCTTTAACCTTTTAAAAAGTGGAGAACTACCTGTACCAGGAAATACATGTCTGCCAAACAGTGAAGAAATTGTGCCATATGTATTTCTTGGGGATGAGGCTTATCCCCTTTTAGAATGTTTGTTAAGGCCGTACAGCCGAAAGGAGTTTTTTTTTTAATTTTTTTATAATTGTTATAATTTTATTTAATTTTTATTATTTATTTGAATTTTTTTATTTTTTAATTTTTATTTAATTATTATATTTTTTTTTTCGTTTTAATTTTTATTAATTTTTTTAATTTTTGATTGCTTGTTTTACTTACTTTTTCTTAAATTTTTGTTTTTAATTTTTTTTTATGTTTTCTAAACAAGTTCAA
This sequence comes from Eustalomyia histrio, assembly GCA_949748255.1. NCBI lineage: Eukaryota > Metazoa > Arthropoda > Insecta > Diptera > Anthomyiidae > Eustalomyia > Eustalomyia histrio. The sequence continues at coordinate 127,086,955 of OX456526.1, read as the reverse complement.
ATCATAACAACATAACATAAACAATGATTTCGGCGCTGAAATACGCTTTGAAACTGTTTTCTTGCATTCAACCAGCTTTGCGCTCTGACCAGCTCGGCGCCCACTATGACCTCTTCGCGCTTGTTTGTACTATTTTGTATAGTACCAGTTTTCTCGCATTGGTTCTCGCAACAAGCGTCAGCCAGCTCGGCTCGGCAACAAGCGGCCACTCTGTACGCACCCATAGACGCTAACGAACACTGCTGGCGGGAACATGAAGTTACATATCGCTTTAAAAATGCTAGAATACTGAGGCTCCAGCGGGACACCTTGCTACATGTTGATTATCACACCCCGCAACCCTCGTGCGGTTATGTTTAGGAATAGGATAGTGAAAATGGGTGTGGGCAGAGGGGCACGACCTACCTAAGAGGGCACTCAAGGTTTACAAAGATGGCTCCAAAAAGGATGGAAGTCTAGATAGGGACGAATATATGAGTCTACATGATTATCAACTCTTGTTCTGGCTGCCGGATAAGTACAGCATTTTACAGGATGAAATAATGGCTATACAATGAGCTACGTCTTGGATAGGGTGTCAAAGGAAATCCTCGGAGAATATCGTTGTTTTCATAGATAGCCAAGCAGCCTTTAAGTCTCTAGCAGGCGGCCGAGAATAGATGGCAAATTCCTTGATCTCGAAAACGATTTGGACCACTTATAATCGGCACCGTACTAGAGCGGTAATTGATTTACCCTGTGCGCAATCTACTGGCGGTGGCAACGGGACACGACGCTCTTGCTATACATGCGCCGAGGATTGGGACTTCTTTAGAATGATTTCTGTAAGAGTTGTCACGATGAGGAGTGAAAGGAGGATAGTTTGGTCCACCTGTTTTCCCAGTGCCAGGCGTTCACAAATCAGCTATCTTTGTTCACACGACTATCGAGACATGGATATCGGCAGGATAAGAATTTTTATCAGGGAATCTGACTGGTTTGATTTGGACCCCAGTGTAGCCGCTTATCACAACGGGAACACATTGTTTAAGATCCATGTGAGCTGGACATAATGGGATGAAACTTTTACTCTAAACTACCGACATAATATTTATAAAGATAAATAATTTTTAAAGAAACTGTATATATTTATGGTCCAGATTTGAAAACTTTTACCACAAAAAATGAGATATCAACCAAAAATATGAAAACCGTGATTTCTGGAAAATGATGATGATGAGATTTAGAATCAGCTGATCATAGCTTATAATATGCATTGCAAGAGGAGGGTTTTTAAGGCTGTTGTTTAGTGAAATAAAATTTAATATCAGCTTAAGGTGCAGATTAAATTGTTTGTAAATAAGTTTTTTAAAATTGATACAAGCTAAATGTTTTTTTTAAATGATATTAAAAAACTTTTTTCCAACACCTACACACAGCACAAAATACTTAAAATTTTACAACAAATTTGCGATTTTTTTTTATTATTTTTGCTAAATAAATGTAAATTTAATCATCCAAATTTAATGTTGTTAATCATGTTAATCACTTAAATAATAAAGTTCAACAAACGAAATTATGTTAATAATGATAACCACATAATTATTTTATATAAAAATAATTTCAAACTTTAAGTAGAAAATTTTTCGCCATAAATAATAATGAAAATAAAAAACTCTCTGTGCGTTTATTCTGCGCTGCTCAGCTGCCAACGCATAATGGGAAATTTGCAGAAAACAAAGAAAAAAACATTCCAACTACAGCATAAAGAAACAGACAGACTGACAAGCGGAAAGACAGATATTACATTAAGAAAATAATGGAAGAAAATATAAGACACAAAAATGAAATTACAGTTACTTTAAAAGCAAGAAAGAAATAAAGAAAAAAATAAATAAACCTACTCAGAAAAAATATTTGAGTAATACAAGAATAAATAAGTGTTCCAAAACAAATAAAAACGAAATATGTATGTTGGGAATGCACTATGGGTTAAGAATTCCGTTAAAACAAAAAAGTCAAAGTTAATGGTTGTAAAAAGCTTTTTCAAAATTAAGCAAATTTGTTTGATTTTCAAAAAACTTTCAAGATATTTTTAAAATATTTTTCCAACTTTTTTAAGATTTTTTATCGGTTTTGAACGATTCAACAAAAAAAAATGCTTTTCATAGAATTTTTAAACTTTTTTATTTACTTGTGAAATGAAGTAAAGACAGACAATAAATTAAAAAAGCTTTTGAAGGTATTTCTAAAGATTTCTCAAACTTTTTCAATCAACTTTAAAGAAAACAAAATATTTGTAATATTAATTATTGTTGAAAAACTTTCATAAGCTTTTTTAGAGATTTCGCGATATTTACTAATATATTTAAAATTGTATAGTTTTTTTTTATAGGAACCATAAAAAGCATTTAAAAATTTTATAAAGAAATCCCTTAAAAATTTCGCGATCTTTTTGCTTCACCTGACATAACATTATTATGATCAATTGTAAGAAAAACTCTTGCGAGTTAAATTTTAAAACAATAGGATTTAATCGATTTTTTATATGCATTTTTAGTGATTCCGCAAGCTTTTTTACTTTTAATATTGATTGATTGTAGAAAAACTTTCATTTATTTTCAACAGACTTTATCAAAAGCTTTTAATCATACTTTAAAGAATTTGCAAGCATTTTTATTTACTTTTGAAATAAAATAATTCCATTAATCCTTCAAACTTTCTTAGAACTTTTTGCAAAATTTTGCTTTATTCGACATAAAACTAATTCGATTGTTTCTAAATCAAACTTTCTTAGTTAGCTTTTAAAGAAATTTTTTAGATTTGTAAATAACTTTTAAAAGGTTTTTTTTAAAAGCGTTATTATTTTTAAGTTCCGCATTGTTGTTTTGTTCATTTTTGAAATAAGATTTGATCGATTTTAAATCAATTTTCTAATAATTTGAAAATACGATTTTAAAAGATCCACTTTTAAAAGATCGACTAGCTTTCGGCGAATGCAAAAAAAAAGCATTCGGGAAATATTTATAGCTTTACCATGCTTCGAAAATAAAATCGCAACGATTTCTAACGTTTACTATAAAAGTTTTATTTATTATTTTCTTTCAAAATGAAATTGTTCTAATCGATTAAAAAAAGCGAGAGCTTTTATGAGAATTCCAGAGCTTTTCTTATTTAATTTATGTATTTGCCTTGCCAAAGTTTGCCCCATAGTGTGTACATAAAAGTAGTTAAAGATATAACACCATTATATTATGTGCTCAAATACAAGTAAGACACACAAGCCAAATATAAATTAAAAAGTTTTTCGTTTTTCATTGTTTTGTTTTGGCGGTCTTCTTGTATTTTATTCTTTTCAAATAAACAAACAAAACTATATTACAGCAAAAAAAATATAAAAAATAAATAAGTAAAATTCATATGAAAAAAATAAGTAGAATTCATATGAAATTTTGTAAGTGTTCAAATTTTTGCTGATATTAAAAGAAAAAATCTCACCAAAGTATGGTTTATATTAACGAAACATGTCTACACAATACGCACATGAGTCTCAGCATCCAGCAAAAAAAAAAAACCTCAGAGACATACAACATGAATAAAAACAACAAATTCCTCCAAGAATAATTTCATTTTTATCATTATACCAGCCATTAAGAGAAAAAAACACCGTAGACAGACAAGATATACGATACAAAAAGTATCTAAAGAAACCACAAACTTTTTTGTTTCACCAAATTTATAACAATTTATTAATGAGTAAAAACCAAACAGAACTTTTTAAATTGTACAAGTAGTAGAAGATGAAGTTGAATAAAGGGAAATGACCTTCTTACTCTTCTTTTAGAAATATACACTTTATCATATTAAATATTAATGATATTCACTTCTCACTAGCGAAATTAAAAATAAAGGTAATTTAGAATGAATTCTTCGGAATTTTTTTTTTATAGTAACTACATGCCAATTTTAGAGAATAACATATTTTCTTTAAGACATGTTTGGCAGCGGGTATATATTCAAAATATTTACTTAAGAAGCACTCACTGTTCAATACGTGTTGGGCTACAGGTTGTAAAAGTTGACAATCTAGGGTAAAAAATCCTTTCTGAAGAGCATATATTTTAATTGAATGATGCTTTTCCGGGTCTCCCAATTTCTCGTTTTAGCGAAAAATAATATATTCTACATCTTTTTTATAAACAGCACTATATTTTTTTAAATCGATCGGACATTTTTGCAAAAATTTCAATTCACTTTAAACCTCTTATTACAGGTTGGTTGGAAAGTTCCTGCGCTCACCAAGAGATGACACTGCTAGCTCCAAACTTTTTTTTTCTCAAGTTGGTATAACTGTCCTGAGAACACATGCAAAGTTGCAAGTCATTCTGTCAATTCTTTCTTTGTTTACAAGCTATTTGAAGTTGACGTGTCATTGATTTTTTTTAATATGGAAAAAATTTAATATCGTGCAGTCATTAGATTATTTGTTTTGAAGGGCTTAAAAGCAAAGGAAATTTATGAACAATTGTTAGAAGTGTATAAGGAGTCCTCACCTTCAAAACGCACCGTTGAATTTTTGCGCTGGTGAATTTTAACGTGGTCGAACCAGCCTTGAAGACGATCCACGCGAAGGACGACCAAAAACTGCAACCACAGCAGAAATCATTGAGCAGGTACATAATATGGTTAGTGAAGATCCAAGTTTGACTAAGCGTGAAATTGCTAATGCCATAGGCATCTCAGACGAACGAGTACTCCATATTTTACATGAAGAATACGTATGAAAAAACTGTTTGGAAAGTTAGTGCCGCACATATTAACCATTTAATTAAAACTGAATCGAAAACAAATTTCTCAGCGTAATTTGGAGCGTTTTAAGCCGAAAAACCCGACTTCTTGCGTCGTTTTATAACTATGGATGATACTTGGATCTACACCACCATGATGCTAAATTGAAACAAGAACGTTTACAGTGGACTGAAGCTGGTTGTTCAGCTCCAAAACAGGTGAAGTCACAACTATCAGCAAAGAAGGTTATGGCATGCAAAAGAAATGGGATGCAAAAGGAATTTTGTTGATTGATTATCTTCAGAAAGGTAAAACAATCAACTCTGAATATTATTGCAGCCTTTTGGATCAGCTGGATGAAAAAATTCGTGAGAATTGTGAGCAATGCACCTGCTCACAAAAGTGTTTTGACGATGGCTAAATTCAAAGAATTAAAGTACGAATTGCTTGAACATCCACAGTATTTACCAGATTTGGCTCCTAGTGACTACTATCTCTTCAGAAATCTTAAACAATTCCTTCGTGGAAAGCATTTTTCGTCGAATGAAGAGGCGATAGCAGCCGTAGACAGTTATTTTGCAGAGCTTCCGGAAAACCATTATAAGGATGGGATAAAATTATTGGAAGATCATTGGAACAATGTATTGAGCTTCTAGGAGATTATATTGAATAAAAAAATATATTTCGTAACAAAAACAGTATTCTTTCATTTCGAGCGCAGGAACTTTTCAACCAACCTGTATAGGCTTTTTTTTGAACTGAATAAATATTTTGTAAATCAATTTCCTAACAAAACTTAAGGAATTGAATAAATTTCTTCTTTATTTTATTCCATTTATCTTGAAGGAATTCATTCATTATTTTCTAATTCATTCATAAAATTTAAGAATTAATTCGCAAAGTTATTCATTCTAATTTAATTAATTCAACTTTTGATGAAGGAATTCATTCGCTAAGATATTAATTCATTAAATTTTCTCTTAATTCTAATTCTTAATTATTAATTCTCTAAGGAATTGACTTTTCGCTTTATTTCCGAGGTCAAAGAACTCGCATATACCAATTGGGTCCCTAGCATTACCAGATAAGAAACGATAACCCGCATAAAAGATCAGTCAGATGTTTAGGTGCCCCACACTCTTGTTAGCATGCCTTACACTCTTAAGCATATAGCAGGAGTCTTAGAATTCCAATTCTAAAGATTTCATCCAGATTTTGGAATAGATAATCTTCCAAGAAACTTGCCCCGGAGCGCCCAAGAGACGGAAAGTGGCTCATAATATGCTCCAACATATCTCTGCCCTCTCCCCCCCCCCCCCCCCGCTCCCTCCGTACACAACAAAACCTGCAATTATTACTCGCCAGCTTAACCGCTCTTTTGGCAAGAACTGCAGTCCAGCAGAGACCCGTAAATACCCCTACCAGAATCCTACAATGGCTTCTGGGATAACAGAAGATCCGTCGCCTTAGGATCGTAAGTCTTCCACATAATCGTCGTCGCCCTGCTAGTTCTGGTATTTCACCAAACCGCCTCAGATCTGCACGTTACAGTGGAGTTTACGTCCATTCTAAAAACTGTAGTGTCACACAACCGGGCTCCTCGCTTCGCCAGCTCCGCAATCTCGTTACCCTCAATGCCCCGGTGTCCTCGAACTCTATAGATGTGTACCTTCCTGTTGATACAATTTCTACCTAAAGAGCCTGCACTCTTGGATATTCGATGAGTATGTCAGATCGGCGAAGAGCGCCTAATAGCCGCTTGACTATCAATATAGAAATAAGCGGAAGAACCAATTGTCACAGGGACAGTAATCGGGAATTTTATACGACTTCTAGATACCCAGCTCCCGTGAATGTCTCTACTATACGCACTGTACGGAAAACCACACCAAAATACAAGAGTACAAAAAGGAGTTTTCATTGGTAATATAAAACAAGTTTTGTTGTTCTTTTTAGACTTTTTTTTTTTTGCTTTTACAATTTAAAAACACACACGTTCTCTTAAATACTATTATGTCCGTGTGTGTGTGTGTGGCCGTGTCTGTCCCATTATACTTCTCGTCGTTGCTTACACCCAAAATAACACCAGCTGTGTTCAATGTGTGTTACATTTGCAGCAGAATCTTTTTTCATCGCCATCCTCATACACGAGCAACATGAGCATTATAATATTTTACCAACATTCATTTTCAATTCCAATGTTTTTAAAACAAAACTTTCCTTGTTATTCCTTGTTCCTTGTATATTTACTTTAAAGAACAAAGTTTTATCATTTTCATTTATTTGTTGGATTTCGTTTTATTTTTCTTCTTCGTTTGTATTCGTCATAAATAAGGTTTATATTGTACGTGGTTTATTAAGAGAATGAGTTATTTTTCGAGTGTATCTTTTCAATTTTATGTACAATAATTGTGTCTTTGTTGGGGGGGTTTAGTTGTGAAATAAAGCCATTGATTGTTGCGTTCATTATATATACAATATTTACACTGGTGTTAAAGACTGATGACGCCTAATTTTCTGTACATGTTATCCATGATTCATAATAATGTTAATTGTTTGAATTTTTTATGACTACACATTCATATAAAAGTTTACACTTCGAATGACTTACAAATTAACTGATGGAAGAACTTTTTTTTTAACGGGGAGAACTTCATTACGATCTAAAAACTCAAAAGAATCTACTCTAAAAGACTTTGAAATCTCCAAAAACAAGTTTATTATTAACCCTGTAATGCTAGAACTTTTGTTTGTAATAAATTTTGGAGCGTATTGAGTCCTAATCGCCAAAAGGGAGTCTATGGACAAATTTTTTTTCTGTAGAGGAGGATCTAGTATTATTTTTAATCCGGACAGGGTTAGATACAATCCTTTGCACCTTTCACATCACCTGCTGGACACATTATTTGCTAGGCTCTTTTACAGTTTTGACCCTGGACTCTTATTTAACTTCCAATTTCACGTAAGTGTCCCCTTTATTCCTGACACCCACCCACCCATTACGTCTAGTTACACACGGTGGCGGTTAATCCAGTGAAAAGCTCCCCACAGGGGTAGCTACTTCATAGATGACTTACTATGTGGGCTGGACTTACGTGACTATATGCCAATAGGTTACGCTCATGATTTGGTGGTTGTGATCTTTTAAAGGTCTTGTCTGATATAAGGAATGGTTCATATTCAATTGTACTGAGTTAATGACTAAAGACATTATATTAATCCTAGTAAGATTTTACTAGTTTCGTTCAGGATAAGGATAGGTGTCGCTTGGGTGTGGTTTCGGTAAATAACACAGTCGTCTCTAATTCAGATGAGTTCAGAAACTTGTGTGTGACTTTGGATATGAACTGGTGTTGGAATTCTCAAATTGATAATAACCTAAGCAACGCTACTTGCGACATCTGGACTGCGAGGATTCTTGTAGACGTTGGCCCTAGACCCAAAAATGGTTATGTGGATGATGGTGAGGCCTATAATATGAATTGCAAAAGTTTCTGCAGAAGACTGACACGGCGAAATTTAAAGCCTGGATTGGGTTCTCTTTACGGGATCTATCAGATTTTACCCCATCTGGCTATGGGAGCCTTGTGGAACTAATTCTTCTTGATTATTAAGACTCCTGCGACCTTGGCCGCTCAAAGACTTATATAGAACCTGGGGCATTTCGTAAATCCGAATTGGTATACTATTATATGTTATTAGAAGCTAATGTGAATAGAAATTTACTAAACGGATAGGGACTGAATTATATTTCAGTCGGCAATGAACGCAAGGTAGACCTGTCGTTAGCCGTCGTTGTCCGAGATGGTATACTAACGGTAACTGGATGGCTTTTGGGCTGGAAGCGATTGTGTATGGTGTGTAAACGTAAGCCAACTTTTCCGACAACCAATCGTTGCTACAGGCGCTATCAGCAAGGACACTCCTCAGGGATAGTTCTTGAGTGCTCAGCGCAGCTTTTGGCTGCGCGGAAATTGGGCCGCTCTCCACTGGTTACCATAGTACAGCTTGTTGGCTCCTTGACTTGCAGTGTAATACTAGTCCTTCTTTAAAATAACATTAAGCTTAATGTGGGTTTCCAAACTGACCACTTCAGGTTGACATCGATGCAAACTCAACCAGATCATTTGTTGTTGTTGTAGTAGCGAAGCCTATAATGTTTTGATTCCTGCTTTCGCTGGGGTGACAGTGCTTGGTCGAAATCCGGTGGATTACAAGTCGTTTCAGTATATAGCACCGACTGTCGCGGGATTTGAGGAGAACGAGACCTCAGCACATGCACATATCCTGTCTGTGTAGAAAACTCAGGGAACCTTATGACATGCAATTGATCAATACCAAATTATCTATTCATTGAAATGTCTGATATAAATACACTGGCGGTCATGAAAACCGCACCACTGGCAACTCTTTGGAAATTCACCGTTTTTTTGTTGTGATAAAAAGAATTTCTCGTATTGAACTTATTTAAATATGTTGGCAAAAAAATTAAGTCAACCGCGGGCGTTACCTTAAAGCAGAAGGTTGTGTAAGTAAATAAGTCAGAAATGTGTGCAAAATATAAGCAACTATCACGTGACCAAAAAGTCACTATTTACGCACTGGTAAGTCAAGGCGTCTCTAACCGTAAAATTTCTCAGAGATTGGGTTGCTCTCATTCAACTGCGGTGCCCTTAAAAAAAGGATACATTGGAGCCTCTGGAGCGAAAAAAAGGATCTAGTCCCAAGCGTACAACCAGTAGTAGAACAGTCTAAAGGATCGTTTTAAAAGTGCTGTTTCTAAACGTGCAGACCTTAAAGCACACCATGGCGTTAAAATAAGTACAGAAACAGTACGTAGAAGATTGCGGGAGTCTGGGTTATACGTAAGACGTCCTGCGAAAAAGCCCTTGTTGACCCAAAAAATCAAAAAAGGCCATCTAGATTGGGCTCAAAAATACAAGAACTGAATGGTTGAGCAATGGCGAAACGTTATTTGGTCCGATGAAAGTAAATTTAACCTCCTTTGTGCCTACAACTTGCCGTATGTGCGCCGCTCCGATGGGGAACGTTATAAAGAAAACTGCATAGTGAAAACTGTTAAGTTCCCACAAAGCCAGATGGTCAGGGGATGCTTTTCGTATCATGTTCGTGGTCCTTTATACTTTTTAGAAGGAACAATGAATGCTGAAAAATACGGGCAAGTTATAAAAATTTGTTTGTTCCCTGCACTTGAGGAACATTTTTCCTGCACTACAAATGCAATTTTCCAGGATAATTCCAATTTCTTCTTCTAACTATTAAATTATAAACAGAACATAAATATATATTGTCCTTTCCTTACAGCTCGAGAAAGTGTTCGCAGAACTCGGAATTGCTCGTTTGGTTTGGCCGGGAAACTCTTCCGACCTAAATCCAAAAGAACACTTATGGCATGTAATGAAACGCGAAGTTGCTGATCAAAAATCCGAGAATAAAAAAAAATTAGTATCAGCTTTAGCACACGTATGGTGCAACGTAATTAGCGAAGCAACTCTGAAGGTCCTTGTTGATTCCATGCCATCAAGGATAATGGCTGTTATACAGGCTAGAGGAGGAGCAACATCGTACTAATAAACAAATGTGACTTTTAAAAGATATTGATCGGTTTTAATACTAAAAATAAATATTGAAAAAACTTATAAAAATGTCGATTCTTCCTCATATTAATGTTTTTGGTCAAAAGTAACGTTTATGCAACTTTCAGAAACATATTTTTTATTTTCTTACTATTTACTTGAACTGGATTTTCTATAAATGTCATTACATACGATTTTCTAAAGCGCAAATCCCAACGATTTCACAAGTTCATAATGTTTTTGGAGTGGTGCGGTTTTCATGACCGCCAGTGTATGTGTATAAGGTAACTACAAAGAAAAAAATTTGCGAGATCCTTATGAGATGCTGAAAACATCATTAAACATTTCCCCTGTTTGATTTTACACCATGAAAAGGAAAGTTTACATTGAATTTAAGTTCATTAAAAAATATTAAAAAGAACATCCCCGCAAGTTATATCCATAAACTATTGTTGCCTCGCTTAGGAGTTAAAAGATTGAATTTAAAAGAGCTCTGATAGAAACCTGTCCAAAATCTATATAGACCAGTATAATCTTTTCTATTGAAATTATTTAAATTTTTACATTAATATTGTTAAATGTTAATCTAATCTTAAAAATACAGCCCTAAATATTCACAACGCCTAAAATCAACCTAAAACATTAAAGGGTTAACAGACTTGAATTTGCAATCTAAATATTTATCAGTCTATATATAACTTCAAAACTTTTTCAACAATTATTTTCATATATAAAACAATTTCAACATGTTCTTACGAAAAAAAAAAATAAATGAAAAAAATATAAAAAAAAAAATTACCCAAAAATATAATAAATGCTTGGTCATAATTTTCACAAGTGTTGCATATTAACAAAATGCAACCCCCCCAAAAAAAATTGTATATTTTTTGCTGCGAATTGAAAAGTGTATATTTTGCAGTAACAACAGCATATTTTGATGACAGATTTATGGGTTTAGATACATACATATACAATAAAGTTACAAAAATGCCAGTCGTAGGATAGGGTTTTTAAATTAGCGAAAGAAAATCGGAAAAAAATTAGTTTTAAGAAATTTCCCCTTCTTAAACAAAAGTTAAGAAAAAATTCGTAGAAGGTCTAAGATAAATTATCGGAATCTAATATAGGGTCCGCCAAATAACTTTTTTTTTTTGAAAATGCTATAAAAAAAAACTACTAAATATTTTCTCAAATTTCTTTTTTTATTTGAAAGTACAATCCTTCCGGTTAATAATGGAAAATAATTTCATTCAAATGGCTGCCTCGGCTGGCCATGCAGTAGCCTACACGATCGGTCCAATCTTAAAGCACAATATCGATTGTGTGCAGCTGTATTTCACCAATGGCTTCACGAATATTGTCCTTTAAAGCGTCAATTGTCTCTGGCTTGTCGGCGTAACACTTGTCTTTGATGGCACCCCACAAATAATAGTCCAACGGTGTCAAATCGCAGCTCCGAGGTGGCCAAACGACATCAGCTCTGCGGCTGATAATGCGATCTTCAAAAACAGGGCGCAAAACATCGAGAGTAGCTTCGGCTGTGTGGCACGTAGCGCCGTCCTGTTGAAACTAAATGTTGTCCTCCTCTTCAATTTTTGTGAACAAAAATTTGTTCAACATGGCCCGATAACGATCGCCATTGACTGTAACGGCGACTCCTTGCTCATTTTCGAAGAAAAATGGCCCAATTATGCCTCTGGACTAAAATCCGCACCAAACAGTGACTCGTTTTGGGTGCATCGGCTTTTCTATGTTTGAGTGCGGATTTTCTGTGCCCCAAATGCGACAATTTTGCTTGTTTACATACCCGCCAAGATCAAAATGAGCTTCATCTGAAAAGATGACATTGAAAATATGACATTCTGCAACATTACCATGATTTTCAAAGTAATAGCGCAATATTTCCCAGCGTTGTTCAAGCGTATACACAACCATATTCGTTCAGCGGAAGGATAAAACTTATTATCTGTCAAATCAGACATGAGCTAAGTGTTACCATTCACGAAATAAGCACTAGTTGAAAAAAAAACGTTAGATGGCAGACCCTATATGAACTATGTTTTTTAAAAGATAAATAATAACTCCCGAAATTCCGTCAAATATTTTCAAAATTTATCAAATTCCCTGAAGTTGTGTCCCGTGAATTTCCACACTAAAACCCCTTTAGACATAACAACATATTTGTACCATTTTCATTTTTCAGTTCAGTTGTATATTGTTGGAAACTGAAATACGACAGCTATATGACGATGATGATGTTGACAGCGTTAGTAATAGTGGCGGCGTACAATTGTAATATTTATACTTTGATGTTGGAAGTTGAAGTAGTAGTTTGGTGATACATCTACTACTGTGAAAAAATAGCGCAAAACATTGCAAAACTTTATGAAATTCTAGAATAAATAGAAAAAAATACCCAAAACAAGAATTGTATACTAAAAAAAAAACGTTATATGGCTCTGTGAGATATAGTAGAATTTATTTAGAAAATAACAAACCATTGACTTGTTAAACATTTCACAGAGTAAACAAAAAACTACTGCGGAATAAAGCGTACTGAAAAATATAACAATTGCAATTCATAAAAAATATGACAAATTGTGAAATAAATAGAATTCTTTTTTAAAGACAGATAATCGATTAAATATTACTTTACTTTTAAAAGGAATATTGAAATCCATTTTATTGAAAGCGTTTCAACAACAAATTTGTTAATAGATTTGAACTACGTTTGACAGATTTTTTTTACTGACGTATTATTTAAGTGTATTTGCAATTAAATTTATGAAATTATTATTTTTATTTGCAGATTTTTAAATTAACTTTTAACTTATTAAAATTTTGCATATTTTGTTTTTTATACTTGTTTTTTTACAAGGAAGTTCTGCGTTGTAGTTCACCACACTGTTTTGGAAAATATTTCAATATGTGATAGCTTAATGTTAAATGGTTAAAAAGTGGGATCAAAAATTACCCTGCTTTTATTGTTTCTTTTTTTTTATTAAACATATAATTACAAATTATATCTTAATACCCCAACCGAGCACTAGCAACAAAGGCTTTCGGCTCGTTCTAGCGAAAACAGAACAGAGCCACTAGTAGGAATCGAACCCACGACCCCATGCACTGATAAGTTAGTACGCTACCAACTAGCCTACCGGAGCGCTCTTATTGTCTTTTTATTCATGAATGTTTTAAAGAAATATATACAAACTAGGTATCAATGGAAAGGTACTTTGTAGAGCTAGTAAATAGAGAAATATTTATTATTATTTATTTTATTATTATTTATTTTATTATTATTTATTTTATTATTATTTATTTTATTTAAATTTACGAATAAATTCTAAGACTAAAGAATTAAAAGAGCGCAGATGCTCAACAGAGGTTTTTATGTACAAGTAATTTTTCTACAATAGAGAAATAAAAATATTAAAATGTTTTTAAACTAAAAAGGTACGAAGAACAACTATGAATTTAATTTTTATTCGCTAAATATTAAATTTCATCGAAATCCTCTATCACGTATACAAAATTTTCAATAAACCCACAAAATTGGTCTCCTTGGTAGTGTGGCTGAATTCAAATTGTAATTTAAGCTGTGGAATTATGTTTTTATAAAAATTGTTTACATTTTATTAAACAAATAATTTAATTATTTATTTGGCCTAAAGGTATTTTTCACTTTTATTAATAGATGGATTACAGAAAAATATGAATTGAAAATATATCAGTTACAATAACAAAAAAAAAACATTTTATTTTGTTTTTTTTTTTTCAAAGAATTTTGTAATATTGATTTAACTTGGGAAAAAAATCATTCCGGTGTATTTACCATACTGGAAATTGGTACGGAACCGCAAAATAAATGCTTCAAAAAGAAAAGAATTTGGTAAAAAAAAAAACAAAGTTAAAATGAAAATATTTTAAAATTGGGCTTTTACTTAAGAAGATATAAAATGTGTCGCTTTTATGTATTACGAAAATGGCCTGAGCTAAGAAAAAGTAACGACGAAAGCATTTGTTGTAATACTCGTAAATAAACAGGTCATTAATTTCAATACAAATTCTTCAACTTCGAATCGTCTGCTATTAATATTAAAACTTTCGTTTTACCAAATTCTATAAAAATCCATTTATTTGTTTCAGAGTTTCTTATGAATCAACTCTTTAATAAATTTTTTAAACTTAATTAATTTGTATCAATAACACAGTTTAACACAAAAAAAATTACGGGGTTCAGATGATTGATTCTTGTTAAGAAGACCAAAAAAATATATACGTGTTTCGGCATTTTGATAGTTTACATCGGAATTTCATTTTAGAGGCGGTCAAAGTTTCCCAGCTCTGGCCTGTTCTTGCAGCATATCGGTATATAAAACTATGTTTTCTTGAGGTGTAGGGTATGTTCAGCAACTTTGTAGATAATGGTATGACAAATATTTTTGTAGAACATATTAACCCTCTAACTCCCTCTCATAATGACATTTTTTGGCTTTATTTTAACAAATTGTAAAAAAACACCCCGAAAAAGGGGAAGGGCCATAAAATTATACCATATATGTTAGAACACACCAAAACCCAAAACTTAACACAAACACCAAAAACCAATCAAATTCAAGATTGCTCATCAGATTTCTAGTCAAATTTTGGGATGACCAACATATTGAAAGTCAGATTTTGGGATCACCTACATAATATTTAGGTCATCCCAAAATGTGACTAGAAATTTGATGGGAAATCTTGAATTTGTCTGGTTTTTGGTATTTCTGTTAAGTTTTGGGCTTTAGTGTGCTCTGATATATATAGTATAATTTAATGGCCAACATTTTCGTAGAACATCAATGATGATTATTAAAAATTTTATTATTTATAATTTTTTACAAAATTAATTAATTATGTGCTTGTAATTCAAAAAAAAAATTAATCGTAGGAATTTACGAGATCTCTTTTGTGAATTATGTAGCTTAATTTCTGAATCAAAAAAGAATCACTTGAAGCATTTTAAGTGAATTTTCCTGCGGATACAGCTTTAACAGTACGCAACGGCAGTCTTAGTGGGTAAATCAAATAAACAATTCGAAATTTTACTGGGATTTAATTGATGTATTGTTCTATGAATTTTAATTTCAATTTTAATTGAGAATTTTTTTCGCTTTTTTTAATATTTCCACGAAAAAAAATTCTTTTAGTTTGTTTTTCATATTCTATAATTTATTTGCTTGTAATTTTCTGGAAAAACAGAAAATTATAATACTTAATTAAATGTATAAATTTCTACCCTTAAAAAGCAAACAGAGTAATAAAATTTACTTAAAACTTTTATAATTTCATTTAAAATATAAACTCAAACATTTCCGCTTTACAAACGCGCACACATACGATGATAAGCATTAATACATATATATAAACATTAGAGTATCCCTTAGTTTTATTGGTGGAAAAATTGGAAATTATTGGATTTAACGTACTATTTTATACACACATTTTTTAAATATGAACCTAATTAAATAAAACCAACATAGTTGAATTTTAAAGCTGCTTCTATTTAATTTAATATTGTTTCTACTTGATTTTAAATCGGGTGAAAATCGGAAATCCATTTTCGCCAATAAAACTAAAGGACACTCTAATGAACATAAATTAAGCTTTCGAAAAATATGTATAAAAAAAGTGGATGAATAATTAAATTTTCCGTAGAATTATTATACACATGACCTCCCCACATAATTCACATAAAAATTATACCACTTGAAATATAGCCACTGAAAACCTTTTTGGAAGCAATAATATTTTCATTTTTATAAACCAAATAGAAAAATGTTCAAATAGAAAACATAAAACCATTTGAAAATATGTACGCACCAGCTAATTTACAATATTTCTGTGTGGTTTTTCATTTGATATGTGTCATGTTTTTTTTTTTTTTTTTTTTGGGATGAAATAAATTGTGAAAACATGAAATTTACGCGTATATTAAAAATAAGGCATATATTAAAAATAAGGCACAGACCAAAATAAATCATAGTTAAAACAATTATTTTGATCATATTTAAATTAACATTATATTTTTTTTTAAATCAAGTATGAATTTTATTAAAGTAAATATGACTCAAGTTGAAATAAGTGTGTAAATAGTTAGATTAATATTTCAACATTTTAAATTTTGTTTTCGCATTTTAAAAATAATTAGAAAAATATTTAAATAAAAAATCATATAAGCGTAGTTTGATTTCAAAAATGTTTCTATTTAAATTAATATTACTTCTGGTTAATTTAAAATTTGTTCTATGCTTAAGAGTAGTATATTCTGCAATTGAAATAAAAAAATTTAAAAAAATAGTAAATAAATTTTTGCAAAAGACACTTGGACGACAAATTTCTTGTAAATCTAATTTTACCAAATATTTAATAAAATTTGGCGGAATATTAAATTTCGGGGAAAATTAAATTTCGCGGAAAACAAAATTTCACGAACAACAAAATAGCTGATAAAAAAATTTTTCCATATATTAAAATTCAAAGAATATTAAATTACGCATAAAGCTCGATTTGGCAAATAAAATTTGATTTCATAGATAATAAAATAAATTTTCGCATTAATATCAGTTTAATATAAAACTAAATATCGCAAATATATATGATAAATTAGTTTTCCAAATACATATTACATTGCGAAAAAAACAAAATTTTTTTCGAAGAAAACCAAATTAAATATCGCGGAAAAAATTAAATATTGCAAAAAAAATAGATCGCGAACAAATTTCGTGAATTTTGCATATACCAATAAATCTTGCGAAAAAATATGTATGTTAACATGAACATTGTAATTTTTTCGCGGAAAAATGTCAATAACAATTTTTAGGAAAGGGTACAGAACATTGAATTTATTAAGAGCTACACACATAAAAAAATTACCCTAAAATTTCTCCACCCATGTAAAAATCGAAATATATATGAACATACATGATCTTACATGGGCTTGTATATGATCATACATGGGCATACATGGTCATATACGTCCATACATGATCTCATATATGACCATATATTTTCGGATCCGAAAATTGAGGGAATATGGTGATATATGTGAATATATTATCATACATGCTCATATATTATTCATGTATGCTCGTATATGATCATATACGTCCATATACCCTCAAATTTCAGATCCGAAGATATGTGATCATATATGAGATCATGTATGGTCATATATTGAACAAATTATGGACGTATATGACCATGTATGCCCATGTATGATCATATACAGGCCCATGTATGATCATGTATGCTCATTTTTACATGGGCAAATTAAAATTATGTTCAATAACAAAGTCATACTCAATTAATTAATAATGTCGATTTGGACAACAGATGGCATAACTAACACATATGGTTTGTGTCAATAATTACAAATATGGTATTTTGGAGGGTAAACATCTGTCATTATAATTCAGTATTCTATAGACGCTTAAGTACAAAAACACACATTTTTTTCAAACGCTATATTAATGTCGAATTTTGTGCCTAAAAAGATGTTTTGTGGGGAAGTATGATAACCTTCTTTCATTTGAAGAAAACGGCTGCTGAAAGTTATCGATTGTTGGTAGAAGCTTACGGTCAACATGCACCAACTCAAAACACTTGTGAGCGATGGTTTGCGTGATTCAAAAGTGGTGATTTCGACACAAAAGACAAGGAATGGCCTGGTGTCAGCCGAAAAAGTCTGAAGATGAGCTTTGGGAGCCTTGATCGACGAAGATTGTTGTCAATCTCGCAAGAAGAACTTGCATTATCATTGGGATTTACATAACAAGCCATTTCCCTAAATTTAAAAGCATATGAATGAAATCCGTGAGACGTTTAAAGGCGATTTTGCATGTCGGAAATGCTGCTTAAAGTCATTTTTGCACCGTATTGTAACTGGTGATAAAAAATGGATACATAACGAAGCGCAAAAAGTCATATATAAAGCCAGGCCAACCAGCCAAATCAATGCCGAAGCCGAAGCGTGTGTGTTATGGGCTGTTAAAATCGGGTCAGACGATCACAGGGGACCTGTATCTAAAATACATTACTTTGTGTTTTTAAAAGGGTAATGTATGTTTGTTTTGACAACACTAGCGAAAAAAAGAAGCGCAACAATTTATTTAAGTTTAAAGCAATCAAATACTATATGCGTTGACAGCTCAGTGGGTAGAGTTCTTGGCTGGCAACCAGAGTTCCCTGGTTCGATTCCCATCATGACCACATTATTTTTAATAACGTTTAAAATATTTTTAATAATTTTTAGATACATTACTTTTTCTATTCTCGTAACCATATAAGTAACCCCTTACATTATCACCTCTAAAGTAATGGGTATATACATTACTTGAGTCTCATCGCCTGTAAATACATCAGTGAAGTAAGGTGTAAAGTAATCTTATGGCTACACATTATTTGTTAATGTGTGGTTTTGCTGGGATGGAAGGTTTTGGCTTACCCGCCTTATAGGCCAGACCTTGCCCCTTCTGACTACCATTTGTTTCTTTCGATGCAGAGCGCCCTTACTGGAATACGCTTTACTTCAGAACAGGGTATCAGAAATTGGCTTGATTCATTCTTTACCGCAAAACCGGAGCAGTTCTTTTGGCGCGGAATACACATGCTACCAGAAAGATGGGAAAAAGTAGTGGCTAACGATGGACAATACTTTAAATAATGTATCAATTTCTTTTTTGTTATAATAATAAATGCATTTTTCAAGCAAAGAAATCGACATTATTAACTTGTATACCCAATAACAAAATGATCAATTATGACTATTATCTGTAACACTATTAATTTTGATTATTTATTAAGCATATCTATTTAGATACGACGTGATCCTATATGATCAGTTCTGTTCATATTTGGACATTTAAGTCAGCCAAATTTTCCCGATTTTTTTGATCATAAAAAGTTATGACACTATGTCTGCTTAGATCTGCCCATAAAGTGTATCACATATGTCATATCTTATCATATATGATCAGATCTGACACAAGATCTAATTAAATTCAATCGTATATATTTGCATCTAAACAGGTGTGATCAGATCTAATCTTTTTATTTGAAGTTTTAAGCGAAGTTTGCACTAAATATCCATCAATTTTGACGAAATCTAAGTGTATTAACTGTGCCTAGTTTCAGTTTGCAAGTTTGTGATTTACAGATATATTAGAAATATGTGTCCAGACGGTATTCTGCAAGTCCTGGAGCAAAAATAATAACTTATTTTATAAGAAAAGACTTATAGTGCATTTTTGACAATTTTTGAATATTTTCTTTTTTTTATTATTTAAAAAAGGTAATTTTTTCAAATTTACGAAATTTTAACTTTGCATCATTCTGGCTTGAAATCATTGCTTGTGTAAAAGAAAGTTTGAAGACAAAAAAAATAGCTTATTATATTTTCTACCGATATAGTAAAATTTCTTTAACAAAAAACTGTTAGTTAGTCAAAAAGTGATAAAAGATTTGAATGCCCCAGCAAAAACAGGATTTCAACTACTTACCAGCCTACTTACATGTATAATTACTTTTATTTGCGATGACCCCAAAAGCAATGAGTTGTCATTATCTTCTCACTTACAATAAACACAAAGTAATGGGTGGTTATTACCCTCTCGCTTACAAACAGACAAAAAATAATGAGTACTTATTACTTTTTGGGCATCGCGAACAAAAGCAATTAAGCGCGTAAATAGGCTGGTAAGTAGTTGGTACCTTGGGACCTCTTTCTGACAGCCTTGGAACTTTGAAAATTTCGTAAAAAAATACGCGAAGAAAATGCTAAAAGCAAACTTTCGTAAAAATGGCTTTCAAATAAACAACTTATAGCATTCCCCAGACTATGGGTCTATGGTCGATTAATTACAAACGGAATAACAATCTACACTAAACCATCTATCATACAAAACAAAATATATCAAAAACATTTGAAATTAATATTTTTTAGGCAATTTTTTCGTTTTGGTTGCCAGTTGCTTTAATGTTTAGATTTTAAGTTTGATATTTTATTTTATACATATTATAGTATTACAACTTTTTATATACATTTTCATAATTTTGTTTTTTTTTTTTTTGCTACGACTACACTTGATAGATTATTATGAATCTATGTTTGTGTTTTGTAGCCTAGCTTTGCTGTTACACCTCTCGTACATGACCTAAAATGTTAGCCAAGCTTAAAAAATAATGATTTTCTCATTTCAAAATCTGAAAATAATAAAAATCTGAACAAAAAAAAAAACTAATAAGAAAACAAAACAAAACAATTTTTTGTTTATTATTAAACATAAAATAAAACAGTCGTTTCTATACGTAGTAAGTGGTTGTTGTATGAAAACATTTAGTTAAGTTGTGAATTTAAACAAAGAAACTAAAAAAAAAAAACATGTGAAATATTTTAGGTAATGATTTCACAAGTATTTTTTTTTTGCAATTTTTAAAGCAAACAGAATATAACAATTACTTTATTTATGACATAACACAATTAATTAATTGTTTGTTTTAAATATAAGTTTTCATTTTGCAAATTGGGGCAAAAAAACAGTTCTCGGTTTAGAACACTGTTTCTAACTTAACTCTTTATGCGGCAGGGCCTCCAGAAGGGATTCATAAAATTTACTAATAATGCGTTAAAGGAGTAATTTATAATTAGAAATTAAGCTATTTGGATAAAATGCAATTTAATAGAGAGCGAAAAAAAAACTTTTAAAACTAATAATTTGGAAACGATTTTTACAAATATTTACCCCTATCGTGAATATTATTCCCCTCGAAATTTTTTCCCTTTTCCCCCAATTCCAATTGTGAATAAATTTTCGCTCGAAATTTGTTCCCTTTATCTAATCATTCACTCAGAATATTATGTAGTTAACTGTTTGTAGTTTAATAAAAAAGTTTTCCGTTCCATTTAAAAATAAAGGAACATACATTTATTTTTCAAAGAAATATCTATTTTAACTTTTTTATACATTTATTCGAAGTAATTTACTATCATTTACCATTTTTTTCAGTTTCATTTATTTTTTTCATTTGTTTGAAATTTAATAAAAATTTACCCAAAAAACGGAAACTTGTGGTTTATTTGTGTCCGTAACAGTTATTACAAATTTAAATTTTGTTTGCTGTCTGTTTCAAAAAAAAAATATTCAAAAAATTTCAATTTGTTTTTTATTTAAATTGGTTGTTTATATACAAAATTTTTCAATACAAATTACAAGAAATTCATAAAAACGCATACATACACAAACACATTCATACAAAAAGTGTTTATAGCTTCATATGCATACATACATTTTGTATTGTACGAGTATATTAAAAAAAAAAATACAAAAACGGAAATAATTTCAAATAATTGAAAAAAACATTTATTTTTTAAGGTTTGGTAGGTAAAATTTTGACATTTATTTTAACTGATTATATCATTTGTTTCTTACGGATGTGTCAGTTGATTAATCAACATTTAAAAATAAATAACAAATGACATTTACTTTAAATGAAAATAAAGTAGACCGGTTTTTAAATGAAATATCATTTCTTTTTTTAAGTGATATTTTCAGTTATTTTAACTTACAAACTTTTTTAAGTGTTCATTTGTGAGTAATATCCCGGAAAAAAAGTTCACATTCAAAGAAATTCCCCTTATCGTGAATGTTTATTTTAAAACAGTTTTTTCCCTTTTCTCATCAGTTTGTTCAATTTGGTTTTTCTAGGGAACTACATAGAAAATGTAAGTAATTTTTGTTTATAATTGTATATTCAGGTAAATATGTCAAGATCTGTGAATAAAGTGCATACTCCTCAACAGAATGCAAAACAACAGGCAAATTGCATGTGGTTCCCTAAAATGTGTCGGGCAACTTTAAAGGATTAGATGAATCTCGCAAATCTCGACTAGCAATTCGTTGATTTTGTATTTCCTCATCTTGCAATCGTTCCAACTCTAAACATTTTGTTTTTCGCTTTTAACTTTCTTATTTCAATAATTATATATTATGTTGATATTTTAATTTTTCTTTAATTTTCAAATTTCTTTTAGTTTTTTCATTCAGTGAACATTGATAGTACACCTTATTTTGAACAGATGTTCTTCAAAGGAAACAAAAATTTCATGGGAAATTCACGATACCAATTTTCACTTGAAGGGGAATGAAAATTCCATGGTAATAAACATTTCACTTTTTATTCACGATAGGGATGATTAATAACTTTTATTACAAACAAAAATTTAGATTTATTCCTTACTTTGGTCCTAAAGACTTACAGAATTGTTTGGCTTGTTATCAAATTATTACCATACATTATCTTCGGTTCCGAAATTTATATGATCATATCTGCTATTATATGGTTGATATATAGTCATATATGGCCTTGCCCGACCACATACCCACAAATTTCGGATCCATAAAGGTCATGTATGGTCATATATTGAACTATGCATAGACGTACAGTTCGGTTGAAAAGTTCCTGCGCTCGAAATGAAAGAATACTGTTTTTGTTAGGAAATATATTTTTTTATTCAATATAATCTCCTAGAAGCTCAATACACTTGTTCCAATGATCTTCCAATAATTTTATCCCATCCTTACAATGGTTTTCCGGAAGCTCTGCAAAACAACCGTCTACGGCTGCTATGGCCTCTTCATTCGACGAAAAATGCTTTCCACGAAGGAATTGTTTGAGATTTCTGAAGAGATAGTAGTCACTGGGAGCCAAATCTGGTGAACACGGTGGATGTTCATGCAATTCGTACTTTAATTATTTTAATTTAGTCATCGTCAAAACACTTTTGTGAGCAGGTGCATTGTCTTGATGAAAAATGATTTTTTTCTTCTTTAAACCAGGTCTTTTCTCACGAATTTTTTCATCTAGCTGATCCAAAAGGCTGCAATAATATTCAGAGTTGATTGTTTTACCTTTCTGAAGATAATCAATCAACAAAATTCCTTTTGCATCCCAAAAAACTGATGCCATAACCTCCTTTGCTGATCGTTGTGACTTCACCTGCTTTGGAGCTGAACAACCAGCTTCAGTCCACTGTAAACGTTCTTGTTTCAATTTAGGATCATGGTGGTAGATCCAAGTCTAATCCATAGTTATAAAACGACGCAAGAAGTCGGTTTTATTCGGCTTAAAACGCTCCAAATTACGCTGAGAAATTTGTTTTCGATTCAGTTTTTGTTGAATTGTTAATGTGTGCGGCACTAACTTTCCAAACAGTTTTTTCATACGTAATTCTTCATGTAAAATATGGAGTACTCGTTCGTCTGAGATGCCTATGGCATTAACAATATCACGCTTAGTCAAACTTAGATCTTCACTAACCATATTATGTACCTGCTCAATGATTTCTGCTGTGGTTGCAGTTTTTGGTTGACCTTCGCGTGTATCGTCTTCAAGGCTAGTACTACCACGTTTAAATTCACCAGCCCAAAATCCAACGGTGCGTTTTGAAGGTGAGGACTCCTTATACACTTCTAACAATTGTTCATAAATTTCCTTTGCTTTTAAACCCTTCAAAACAAAGAATCTAATGACTGCACGATATTCAATTTTTTCCATATTAAAAAAATCGATGACACGACAACTTCAAATGGCTTGTAAACAAAGAAAGAATTGACAGAATGACTTGCAACTTTGCTGTGTTCTCAGGACAGTTATACCAAATTGAGAAAAAAAAAAGTTTGGAGCTAGCAGTGCCATCTCTTGGTGAGCGCAGAAACTTTTCAACCAACCTGTATATGGTCATGTATGATCATTTTACATGGGTTTTAATATAAATTTTAATTCATTAAAAATGTTAATAGTGTTAAGATCTAAGAATCTGGAGTTTTCCCTACTCACGGTTTCTGAGAATTTCCAATAATTTCTAAAGGGTGGTCCAACCATAATGCACGTGTTAATTGTGAGTCACACCTTAATGTCAAGTTTTTTGTCCAACTTAATTTGACATTTCTTTGTTTCAGTGTTTGGCAAATTTAACCATGGAGAGGTACATAATTGGTCATCATAATTCGGGAGAATTGAATTGTGAAAACTCCTGTGTATGCTCGCCAATTTCGTTGTGCGGAAAACATTCCTGTTGTTTGCGATAGTGTGGCAGAAGAGCTGTCAACCTCGACTCGTCGTCGGTATCGCTTTCACGAGATGATAACGGACTTCTTGTAGCCAGGAATTAAGGGTATGACCCTGGACGATATGTGGTTTCAACAGGACGGTGCCACTTGCCACACAGCTAATGAAACAATGGCTCTATTGCGCGACAAATTCAATGGCCGTGTTATCTCACGTGGTGGCGATGTCGATTGGCCGCCAAGATCATGTGATTTGACACCGTTGGACTTCTTTCTTTGGGGTTATTTGAAAGAAAAAGTGTACGTCAATAAGCCAAGAACAATTCAAGAGCTAAAGGATGAGATAATTTGGTACATTAAAGACATTGAACCTCAGTTATGTCTCAGTCATTGAAAATATGAACCATCGTATTGAGTTATGCCACCGACGCCGTGGCGAGCATTTGGCCGATATTTTGTTTTACACATAAGATTCTTCTATCATAATAAAAAAATTAAGATAATTGTCTAAAAACTTTTTATTTTATTTACAATTAAGATAGTGCATTATGGTTGGACCACCCTTTATAAGAAAAAGTCCTTAGTTTAGAAGGATAAGAAAATCTGATATTTCTTAAACTAAAAAGTTGCAGAGATTTAAAAGTTTTCTAGATTCTGGAGTTTTTTCTGAAAACTTTCTCAAAATTTTGCGGTTTTTTTTTATAAAAAAAAAAAAAAATTTAAATGTAAGAGGTTTTCTACGGATAAAAATTTTCACACTTTAATTATATAAAAAAAGATTTCTTAGAATATAAGGCTTTTCGAGTATAACTTCTGCTGAATCTGACAATTTTTAAAAACGAATTATTCCTTGAAAATTTTAAATTGTTTATAACAAAGAATCCTTAAAATGTAAATAAATTTTATATAAAAAAAAATCGGCAAATTTTAAAAATATTTGCAGAATAAACTGTTTAGAATCTAAAACTAGCTAACGCCATTATTTGTGATAAAAACTGAAATTTGTAAAAAAAAATATAAATTTTTCCTCATAGGTAAATCTGACAATTATCAAAATCGAATTATTCCTTAAACAGTCGGCGAATTTTAAAAATTTTTCTAGAATCTGACTTTTATTGCAAAAAAAAAAACTAACTAACACCATTATTTGTGATAAAAAGTGAAATTTTTAAAAAAAATTTAAATGTTTCCTTATAGGTAAAAGTTTCATAGTCACATTTTTATGAAATATATAAGTTTTTACTTTCCTGTGTTCCCACTTTTATAAAACTCCCCCTTTTTCCCTCAAATTAAGGATTTCTGTTATTTTACTAATTTTATTTGTTTCATACAAACTAAACTATATTTTTTTCAAACTGTTCCCAAATTTTCTAAAACTGTTCTCAGTTTTAAAAAGTTCCTATTTTCGTGAAATATATTAGTTTTTTTGGCCCATACATTATGATTGTGTTTTCTTCTTCTCACTTCTAAACTGCTCCCACTTTTATAAAATTCCATTTTTTTTTCGCTCATATCAAAAGTTAATGTGTTATCAAAATAATTTTATTTTTTACCTACAAAATAAACTTTTCCAGTTTTTTCAAAACTGTTCCTAATTTTAAGAAAGTCCCATTTTCATCATTTTGGTCTCAAATTGTCATCGTTCTTTCTTTTAATTTACTGCCCATTTTTTTACTGAAATCAAAAGTTGTTGTGTTATCTAACTAATTTAACTTGTATCTAACAAATTAAACTACATTATTTTGCCACCTTTTGTAAAAACAACCTATTAAAGGCTTATACAACAAAAAAAAATTAAAACAAACCATTTAAATACATTAAATCACACAAAAATATAATTTGCTTGTAAGCAAAAAAAAGGCAAATAAACGTTAATTTTATTTAATTTGCTTACTTCACACAACCAGAACTTGAAAAAAAAATGTTAAAGAAAGCAAAAAAAAAAACAACATGAGAAAGAATTCATTCAACAACAAAAGTGATTATGGCCCAATTTAACAAGTTTCTGACGCATGAAGTACAAAAAAAAAACAACACAACAACACAAAGTCTTGACAAGATGAAAAAAAAATCTACTTCAAAAGAATGGAATTGTAAAAAAAGCAAATTGTTAAAGAAGAACCCAGAAAGAAAAAAATACGTTTGAAACATGTTTTTTACACTCTAAAATAAATGTAGGCTAAAACAACTAAAACACTGTGATAATTTAACAAAATTTTTAGTAAGTTCAACAAAAAAATTGTAAAACTATGCAGCTTATAAATCAGGGTATTGCAGGTGACTGGTGCAAAAATGAATTTTCTACAGTTCGGTTAGTTTTCGAGTTATACAGATTGTCTCGAAAAAACGAGATGAAACGCATCCTCACAACCCTAATACTGGTCCAAAATGGACCACGTTTATCTCGAAAACCAATCTTCGCGAAAAGGTATTTTATTTGGAGTCGTCAAATGGAGTTTTTTACATATGATTTCCTTTAAAACCTTTTTGATCCACAACAACAATTTTTCGTTAGTAATATTAATTGATTTGATTAGAGCATATTCAAAAATTCAGCACCGTACTGTAAGTGTAGTTTCATACTAAAGTTTATGCAAATTTTTCTTAATCAAAAACTACAATTTTTTTTGAAATCATAGAGTAAAAATGGAAAAATTTATTACACGCTACCCGAATGGAATGCATTTTCTGGTCAGCTATTACCTTCATCAATGTTCTTCGCGCTGTATAATTGTAAATTTAAATAGACAAAGCTATATGAGAAATAGTCCCTTTCTCTGTTTTCGTTTTGTTGTAAAAGCAACGGGGATCATCAAACTAAGTTATTTGAAATCACAGCTTCAAAGATTGTTTAAAAAATCGCTAAAAGTAGGAAAAAATTTGCCAAAATATAAAAAAATAAGATCAAAAAATCGTCAAATTAAAAAACGACCAAACGAAAATAAAAAAAATAATATAATTGGGGAAAAAATCTTTTAAATTGAAGAGAAAACGCCTCAATTAAAAAACACAAAAATCGCTAAAAAAAAAAAAAAGTCTTAAACGCTAAAAAAAATCTGAATCGCTAAAAAAATCTAGTTTGCTAAAAAAAAATCTAAATCGCTAAAAACAAATCTAAATCGCTAAAAAAAATAAATTAAAATCGCAAAAAAATCAAAATCGCTATAAAAAAATTCAAGATTGTAAAAAAAAATCAAAATCTCTAAAAAAAAAAACAAAATCGCTAGAAAGAAAATTCAAATTGCAAAAATTAAAAAAATCACAAAAAAAGTCAAAATTGAGAAGAAGAAAAAATAGACCTATTTGCAACGAAAAGTTCTTACGATTAAAATTCAATTCGATTTTTTTTTTAATTTTGAAACTTTTTTTTTTAATATTTTTCAAAAAAGATTTGGGGATTTTTTAATTTGAGCGTTTTTTCGAATTGTAGCAATTTTTTCATGTTGGCTGATTTTAAATTTATATGATCATTTCGAATTTGGCGAGTTTTACAATTTTAGCGATTTTTTCAATGTTAACGATTTTTCCAATTTTGTTGATTTTTTTTAATTTTGACAATATTTTTCAATTTAATTTTTTCCTCTGTTGCAAAATTTTTTTCTTTAACGCTTTTAGTTTTTGAGGTATGGACGAATAAAATTGTATCTTAGCGATTAAATGTGTTTAATTTTTTTTTTTTAATTTTAGCGATTTGTTTTTTAATTTTGAACTTTTTTAATATTAGCGTTATTTTTAGTTTTGACAATTTCTTAAATTATAACGTTTTTACGGGTTTGAAACTTTTAAATTTAAGCGATTGTTTAAATTTAAGCAATTTTTTTGAATTAAAAAGTTTTTTTTCGAATTTTAGCAATTTTTAATTTTGGTTTTTATTTATTTGTAGTCATAATTTCAAATTTGGCGATTTTTTCAACCTAAACGATTTTTCCAATTTTGGCAATTTTTTCAATTTTAGCAATTTTTTCCAATTATAACATTTTTTTTTTTATTTTGGGGAATCTTAATTTAGGAAGTTTTTTTAACTTTAGAGAATTTGTGGGTTTTGTGGTGATTTGTTTAATTTTCTAAATTTTAAAATCTAAGAAAGAAAGTCGAATGTCGAATAAACAATAAATCGATTGAATTTCCAAATTTGTATAACAATTGAGTAAAAATCGAGTAAATTCCCAACGATTGAATTCATTGATTGACAAATCGAATGATAAAACGAAATCTTTTAAAATCATGGTTGGCATTCGATACCTTTTCATAATAACGGTAGTTGGCTACCACAGCTACTTAAAGACCGATATGAAAATTTAAAAATGGCGATTCCATTAAAGGCACTTGTCTTTTTGTAGCACTTGTCTTTTTGTATAACTATTGAGAATTTAATCAGAATTGAAAATCGAAAGAATGATTAAATTCTTTAGAATCTCTCTTTGAAATTCATTGCAAACAAAAATTAAAGCATTCGAGGATTCCAGCAAAATCTTTTTGTTTAAAAGCCACTTTATTATTAAAAGTAATCTTTTTTGTCTAGTGTGATTTTCTGTAGTTTTGATATCTTCATAACTAACTTATTATTTTAAGTGTAGCTAAAAAAATAATAAGAAATGCAAAAGGTTAATTTTAGTTTCATTTTGTATTTATATTTTTAAAAATTCTGTTTTAACTTCTGCATGACGGTGATGATGATGATGAAGGTACTAGAGTGTTTTGGCTGTTACTGAATATTTTTTTGTGTGGTTATTTTGAGTGTTGGTGGTAGATGAGGTCAATGTCTTTAAGATTCCTTTAACATGTTGTTAAAATTTTGCTTTTTTTTTCTAAACATTTATTTGAATTTTGTTTAAAAAAACATTTTCTAACAAGATAGTTTTAAAATATTATTCTTTTTCATGTTAAAATGATAAGATTTGTATAACGAGCATGAATTTTCTTAAAGGGAAACGTAAAAACATTTCAAAAAGTTTAATTATAAAAATTAATTGAAATTAAAATTTTTTAATTAATTTTTAAAATGGTTTTTCTTTTCTTTAATAAATGTTTTAAAATTATTATGGTTTGGGGTTTTACTTGTTATAAGAAGAAATCACCCTTATTTTAAGAGTACAATATTAGGAATTATTTGTCGTCATTTCAACGAAATTTCTTGGAATTTTTGTAGTTTTTTTAACCATGGCCTTGAACTCCAATATATCATAAAATCATATACAGTAAAACCTTGTTAAGACGAACTATTAGCGACCTAAACAATAAGTCCGTTAAAGGCCAATTTTTGTAAAATTTGTTTTACTAATTTTAAAAATCAACAAAATATATACCGTTTGTAAAAACAATTTAAAAAATTTTTCAAATTTCTTTATTGTATTTTCTTAAATAAACTATTTGCGATACATTAAAGAAAAAAATCAGATTTTTCTAAAATTTGTTAAAATTCAGAAAAATAGAGCAAATTGTTAAATTAATGGGGAGTTTGTATAAAAATTGGAAAAATTAACGAACTTTTGGTTTTCAAACTGTCAGAAATATTTCATTATAACCGAGGGTTCGCATTAAAAGATGTTTTTTTTTGAAATTAGTTCGTATTAAACAAGTTTTACTGTAATATAAATTATTTTTTGGAATTGTTAATTAAAATGTCCAATATAGGCAATACCCAATTAAGTTGTTAAGTCTAACAACACAATGGTTTTAATAAGATTTTAGGGTAATTGTGATGACGTAGTGTAAAATTAAAATATTTTGGTTATACATTTGTATGAAATGTTGATAGCAGTACTAAAACATCATATAACATAATGGCGCCCAACATGACCATCAATATCAGAGAAATTATAGATTAATAGTAATTAGAAACGTTGTTGTAGTTCAAAAATAATGGCGCCCAACGTTTTATTCAATTTTATATTATTCTTCACTTAAGCCTTTGGTATGAAAAATAAATAAAAAATAAAATTATATAGCAATAATTAAAGATTTAGTGTTGCTTCTTTGAAAGTTGTGACAATTTTTTTTTTAAAAAGAAGATTTTTAAAATTTTTATTTGTCGCTTAATTGAGGCATTATTTATAGTAACATATAGATCAGGGGTGCCCAAAAGTTCCTTATGGAAAAGTAAACATCGATATATTTAAATAATATTTAATTTGTATTTAATATTTTTTATTGTAAAAACCAATACATACAAAGAAAAAAGAAAAAAAAATATTTCATATCACCCAATATACCATATAGCAATCAAACTGCAATACAACTTGAGAATAAGCTTATATAAATAGTGTGTTTTAAGCTTTTCTTAATTTCGTTTATTATAATGTTTATAAAATGTGAATTCACAAGCAGTATTTAACAATGCTTGAGAAAAGATTATTATACATAACTTTTTCTAAAGTATGCTTATAAACAACATACACATATTGAACAACGCAATATGAAGATTGAAATAGAAATATTTTTCAATA
The DNA here is from genome assembly GCA_949748255.1 of Eustalomyia histrio. Classification (NCBI taxonomy): domain Eukaryota; kingdom Metazoa; phylum Arthropoda; class Insecta; order Diptera; family Anthomyiidae; genus Eustalomyia; species Eustalomyia histrio. The sequence goes on along the minus strand of OX456526.1, from coordinate 127,056,037 downwards.
CATTCTAGTCTTGTTGCCTTTGTTCTACGCTTATAATGCATACAACAAGTGCCCTTACTTTTTCTTTAAATATCAAACGTGTTTTGCGTGTACATTTAGTTGTAAATTTTATATAGTGAACGCGCAATTGCATATTAAATTTACTTATTTTTATTTATGGTTAAAATTAATTATTATTATTTATATTTAAAATGAATTATTATTTTTTATATTTAAAATAAATTATTATTTATTTTTAAAATTAAAATAAAAAATAAATGAAATTTAAGAAAATAATTATGATTTCTCTTTTTCAACTATTAATAATATATTATTTTTGTAAGCTTATTCTACAATTGCAAGAATAAGCTTAAAGTAATCATACACACACAATATTTTCACGAGGGTTCCGTTTTGATTTTTCTACAATTGTTACGATAGCCTTTTTCAATATATTCTCAAGTCTTTTTCAAGCTTAAGGCTTGTGTTTGTAAGCTTATAATAATATTTTTCTCAAGTCATTTGGTATGTTGGGCATATTGTTAAACAAAAACAAAATCTACATTGATGATCGCTGTCGTCAATGTTTACCAGCAAAGCTTACGAAAGTGTTGTTGCTTTGCACTTGCCTGTATACAGTGAAGAACGACAAAAAACTAATAAGGCAAAGTTGTTTGTGTATTTCATATTGCTATTGCTGAGTGCTCTATGTGTATTAAATAAAACACACAGCCTATAGCTAAGCGCATTTACAAAAACAAATGAGCATCAAGAGCATAGGGCTTGAACACCCTTGATATAGATTAAAGATGATATCGATTGATCAAACAATTTTGGAATAAACACAAATTGTAAGTAAAATAAAATTTCATACCCAAAATTTTTAATTTACACCATTTCAATTTTTTTTTTTTTTAAATGGCAATTGGATTTTAATATTGCTATTGTTATTTCTAAAATCACAAATGTAATGTTATTCAAAAAATACTAATTGAAACTCAAAGAGAAAAAATTAAAAATAAAAAACAATCTACATTAAAAAAAAATATATATATATGAAATGTTATTCAAACAAGCGAAAGCATTAAATTCGCCTTTCCCAAATTTTGTATAATGTTTTTGTTACAGATAAAAATTGAAAATAAAAAAATATGTTCGAGATGAAATAAATAAAAATTGAGGTGAAAAACGGGTTTGAAACCGGAAAACAATTTCGAAGGTAAAAAAAAAATATTTTAAGGTGAAAAAAAAATTGAGGTAAAAAAATAAATTTGTGGTGAAAATAGAAATTGTGGTGAATATAAAATGTTATTCACCTTTAGACGTGTGGTGAAAAAATTTGCCAAAATATTTTATTTACCAGGCGCTATTATGAAATTGCACTAAAATACACAAATTTGTATGAAAGATTTACAGATACCTTTATATTTTCTATAGCGAACTGCTCGAGAGGATAAAAAAACAATTTGAAGAATTTAAGAAATAACGAACAACTACTCTTGCCGTGATCACCCTTTCAACGGACAGATGAACATGGCTAGATCGGTTTAGAATTGTATGTTCTTTGAAAAAAATTTGGAAAATGTACAAAAATTAAATTTTCGTTACTTTTAAAGTCGAAAAAGTATTATTTTGAATGATGTTTGTTAAAAAATTTTAAATACTGATTAATCATCTCTGATGGATGATTTTACTTTTTTTTTTTTTAATTTAACAAAATTCATTAGCAGCACATGCATACAAAAAAACATGTTAAACAATTAACAAAAAATTTTATATTTAATCAAATGTTAAAAAAATGTTAAAACGAAACCCTTAAATAAAAAAATCCATGTTATTAAAAAAAATACAAATCATTAAACAATTTTGTAAAAGAAAATTGATTTTAATTGTGTATTTGTATTTCCTGTCTAACATAAAAACAAAGTAGCAGTATTTTTACACTCGGGGAAAAATTATATAATTATAATTATATTGATGAAAGAGTTTCATAAATCGTTTGTCATCAATTATTCATCAAAGTTATGAAGTTTTCATAAATATGATAAAGCGTTTCATAAAAATATATAAAAAATGCTTCACCAATTTTTATCATTTTATAAAAAAAAAACAAAATTATTTAAAAAAAAATTATCAAAAAAACTTATTAAAAATGAATTAGAAAAAATTCTAAAAATAATTATTTTTGGTCTTGTAGTTTCCATTTAATTATTATTCATTTGAAAAAAACATGCTATACCGTTATACTTATTCTATTCTCTCTGAGAGCACTTGTTTTTTCCAAAAAATTTTAATTTAAAACTAAAGTTAAGATTATTTCTTATTATAATTAACAAAATTCACTAAATATTTTATTATTTATTTTCCAAGAAATGGTACATGGAAAGCATTGTACCCCTGAAAAACGTGCTATTGCAAAAAAAAATATGGTTTCTGAGCATAAACCATATTCTGAAAAAAGAAAATTGGTTGGTTGGTCCAATAAAATTATTGTTAATGCAATAAATTTTTCTCAAAAGCCTGAGAAACATGGTCGTAAGCGAGTTTTGTCACCATTAATGGTAAAGCGCCTGACCAACAAGACAATGACCCGAAGCACACGAGCAAACTTTAAAAGAAGTGGTTTCTGGAGAATAAAGTAAATGAGATGGAGTGGCCCGCTCAGTCTCCAGATCTCAATTCAACTGAAAACTTATGGTTAGATATAAAGAAGGGCGTAGTCTCAAATACAACCAACGAGTAATAAAGCACTTTGGACTTTGGAAATGAACTCAATTCCGAAAGAAAGCTGCCAGAATCTAGTGAATTCGATGCAAAGACGTTGTGCAGAGATTATTGCCAATAAAGGGCATGCAACAAAATATTAATTTTAATATGTAAAGAAAACATAAAAATAATGAATTCATTATCTATAATTTATTTTTATTTATTTTTAGTTTGTGTCTAACTTTAATATAAAATGAACTGAAGTACTGTAGGGTCCGCCAAATAACTTCTTTTTTTTTTTTGAAAATGCTATAAAAAAAACTACTGAATATTTTCTCAAATTTCTTTTTTTATTTGAAAGTACAGTCCTTTCGGTTAATAATAATAATGAATTTTTGTTCACAAAAATTGAAGAGGAGGATTTTGGAAACATTTGGTTTCAACAGGACGGCGCTACGTGCCACACAGCCGAAGCTACACTCGATGTTTTGCGCCCTGTTTTTGAAGATCGCATTATCAGCCGCAGAGCTGATGTCGTTGGGCCACATCAGAGCTGCGATTTGACACCGTTGGACTATTATTTGTTAAGTGCCGTCAAAGATAAGTGTTACGCCGACAAGCCAGAGACAATTGACGCTTTAACGGACAATATTCGTGAAGCCATTGGTGAAATACAGCTGCACACAATCGATAATATGCTTAAAAATTGGACCGATCGTGTAGGCTACTGCACGGCCAGCCGAGGCAGCCATTTGAATGAAATTATTTTCCAATATTAACCGCAAGGATTGTACTTTCAGAAATTTGAGAAAATATTCAGTAGTTTTTTTTTTTATAGCATTTTCAAAAAAAAAAAAAAAGTTATTTGGGGGACCCTATATTTTTTTGACTGAGTATTTTTAAAAAAGTTATAATTTTTAATTAAACACGAAACAAAATTAAACTTCTTTTTTTAATATTTTTACACAGTCATGTAGGCATTCTTGACGCATTTTCAATGAAATAAGTTTAACCTATTTAAAAATATATAATGAAGAAATATTTTTTGTACCGCGGTGCTATTTTTTTGATTGCAGCTGTATCTTACTTCATTTTTTCAAAAATTTTTTATTTAAGAAATGTTTCTTCTTTGAAGAAACATGTCATGATTTTTAATTTTTATGAAGCAGCTTTATTAAATTTCCAAACCGTCACCACTAGACAAAAATTTTCATTGACAAAGTTTTTCATTGTATATGATGAAGCATTTTCTCTGAGTGTAATAACTTTTTGTATTATGTTATGTTTAGTTTTCATATTCATCCTCGTCATACCTTCAAAAGTCATTAATTTTCTAATTTTCCAGTTGTAGTATTTAACATTTTTCTTTATGTTCTTCAATACTTGTTGTTGTTGTTGCTGCTGCTGCTGTGTTCTTTACCTTGTCCCTTTTTAGCATAAAAAAAGAGTAACCTTTAACTATTATGATTGGCATTCTATTTTAATTAAGTTACATATTTTTTTTCTGTGTTTGAAATTTTCTTTTAAAGTCGTCTTCTTTCTTTACATATTGCCATCATTTTATTATTATCATTGTTTGTTTTTTATTTTCTGTTTCATATTCCTTTTTGTGATTTATATAAAGTGTAATATAAAATGATACAATAGAGAGAAAAAATCCATAAATCAGATCATAGCAATCAATATTATGGTAGATATAAATGAAGGTTATATTTAGAAGACAATAAAAGTAAAAAGAAATATGGTAAAAGGTCACATTTTGTTTAAGCCATGTAATTTAAAAGAATTTTATAATCAATAGGAAGTAAGTGGGAGGAGAAAGTTTTAAAAATAAATTGAGTAAATTTATCAAAGAAATTTTAAAGAAATATAGGGAAGGATATGGAGGGATAAATTGATAAATTAAGAATAACATGAATGCAACAGTGGGAAGGAATTGTTTTTGTGACACGTATTTAAAAAATAATAATAATAAGAATTATGTACATTGTATGGAAGATATTTTATATTAGTAAATTAATTATTTTTAAATAAAATTAATTTTTGAAAAACTTTTAAATCAACGCTTGCACTTTTTCTAGGTTTGTAATATAAAACATGGTTAATTCTTTAGCGATTTTTCTTCTGATTGCTTTGATATGTTTCTCATATAATTAAGCATGATTTTTTTTTTTAATTAAATAAATGTCTAATTCCAATAAACATTTTTGTTTTTAAATTAATATTTGACATATATTTTAGATTTATTTTTGGCATTTTAAAAGTAGAAACATGTTCAAATTAAAATGAAAACAAACTTAGTTTGATTTTATAGCTGTTTCTATTTAATTTAATATAAATTCTGCTTGGTTTTAAAATATGTTGTTCTCTGTGTAATTGTAAGTTTTAATACTAAATTTAGACCCATACTGATCGATTTATTTAAAAGAACCCAGCAAAACTTTGGTAATGGGTGCAATATTCTCATGCGTTACCTTGTAATGGTAGCTCGTTTCCTTTTTTTATTATTTGCAAGCATAAAGTAATAAGTTACTCATTATTGATTACGTAATATATGATTTTTAAATGTAAAGTTATAATTGAAATATTTTTGAAAATCTATTTTTAGATACATTACTTTGTGTTTTTTTGTAAGCAAAAAGGTAATGTATGTTTGTTTTGATAACACTAGCGAAAAAACGAAGGGCAACAATTTATTTAAGTTTAAAGCAATCAAATAGTTCAGTGGGTAGAGTTCTTGGCTGGCAACCAGAGTTCCCTGGTTCGATTCCCATCATGACCACATTATTTTTAATTACAAATAATTTAAATAAAATATTTGTCATAATTTTTTTTTATAAAAATTCCTCTTTTTTAAAAATCTATTTTTAGACACATTACTTTTTCCATTTTCGTAATCATATAAGTAACCCCTTACATAATCACCTCTAAAGTAATGGGTATATACATTACTTTGAGGCTCATCGCCTGTAAAATACATCAGTGAAGTAAGGTGTAAAGTAATTCATCGGCCCCTATGTCTATACATTACTTTACACATTATTTGTTAATGCGTGGTTTCGCTGGGAAACCCATAAAAATCAATATGAAATTTATTTGTTAATAAAAACATTTAAAAACTATTGATGCCGACTTTAATCAAATTCTAGGAAGGTTCCTTATCCCTTTTTAATGAACAGGGCAGTAAATATAAAGAGATAAATCTGAACACGAAAGTGGGTTTATATGGAGTATTTATCCAAATATGGTCCGATTTTCCTTAAATTCGGAGGCATCATTTATGGTTCCATATAACATTTACAATCTAAATTTCAACCAGATATTTTCGGTTTTGTGTATGTCTAAATACCAATAAAGAAAGTAACTTTCGTTGGGAAAGTAATTCTGAGCCGATTGGTTACTTTAAGTTGGGCGTAAGTCTCATATTTTTGGTAGTTACAAACATCAGCTTAAACTCATAGACCATAGAAATAAAACAGGGAAAAGACAAACACGGCAAACGATTGCAAAAATAAGAGAAATAAAAAACAATAGTAAAGTTGAGGAAACCACTTATCTTCAAAATCTGATTATTTTTCTATTAGAAAATAGGAAAAATTTCTCAGATTCTAAGAATTTTTTTTAAGAAAAAATTTCTTAAAATCAGAATATGAGAAATTTTTTTTAAAAACAATATCTCAGATTCTAAGGGATATTAAATGTAATAAAGTTCTTAGAATCTGTAGGTTTTCCAAGAGGAAAAGTTCTTTAGAGTCTGCCAGATTTTCTACAGGAAAAAGCGCTAAGAATCTGAGTTTTCCCGTATGGAAAACTCCACACAATCAGAGGGTTTTTCCATAAGAACTCCACAGAGTCTCAGGATTTTATCTAATAAAAAGTCTTCACAATCTGAGAATTTTTCCAAAGGAAAAAGTCCTTAAAATCTAAGGTTTTTTATATAGAAAAAAGTACTTACAATCTGAGGGTTTTTTCTTAAGGAAAAAGTCCTCACAATCTGAGGGTTTTTACTATAGGAAAAATTCCTTACTCTGAGGGTTTTTCTATAAGAAGAAGTTTCAGAATCTAAGGCTTTCTTATACAAAAAAGTATTCAGGGTTTGAGGGTTTTTCTACAGGTTCTTCAGGATCTAAGGTCTTTCTATAGAAAAAAGTCCTTAGAATCTGAGTATTTCTCCATATGCAAAAATTCTTCAGAATCTAAGGCTTTTATTATAAGATAAAACCCTCAGAATCGGAGGTGTTTCTATAGGAAGAAGTCTTTATTATATGATTGTTTTTATAGGAATCTATAGGTTTATCTATAGGAAAAAAGTCCTCAGAATCTGATGGTTCTACTATAGAAGAAAAACCCTCAAAAACGTAGATTGTGCTAAAGAAAAAAGTCCTCAAAATAGGAAAATTTGTTACAACAAAGTTCTCTGAATTGGAAGGTTTTTCTTTAGAAAAAAAATCCTTAGAATTAGAGGAGTTTCCTTTTTTTATTTATATTAATCATATAATTACAAATTATAGCCTAATAACCAAACCGAGCACCAGCAACAAAGGCCATCAACTAGTTGTAACGAAAACAGAACAGAGCCTCTGGTGGGAATTGAACCCACGACCCCCGCACTGATAAGCTAGCACGCTACCTACTAGCCTACCGTGGAGCTCAAAGAGGGATTTTCTATATACAAAAAAATTCCTCCGAATCTAAGAAAATTTCTTTAGAATCAATAGGAAAATCTACTCAAAATCTGATTTTTTATAAAGAAATGTCCTTAGAACCTGAGAGGTTTTCTACAGGTTGGTTGAAAAGTTCCTGCGATCACCAAAAGATGGCACTGCTAGCTCCAAACTTTTTTTCTCAAGTTAGTATAACTGTCCTGAGAGCACATGCAGTTGCAAGTCATTCTGTCAATTCTTTCTTTGTTTACAAGCCATTTAAAGTTGACGTGTTATTGATTTTTTTTAATATCGAAAAAATTGAATATCGTGCAGTCATTAGATTCTTTGTTTTGAAGGGTTTAAAAGCAAAGGAAATTAATGAACAATTGTTAGAAGCGTATAAGGAGTCCTCACCTTCAAAACGCATCGTTGAATTTTGGGCTGGTGAATTTAAACGTGGTCGTACGATCCACGCGAAGGACGACCAAAAACTGCAACCACAGCATAAATCATTCAGCAGCTACATAATATGGTTAGGGAAGATCCAAGTTTGACTAAGCGTGAAATTGCTAATGCCAGAGGCATCTCAGACGAACGAGTACTCCATATTTTACATGAAGAATAACGTATGAAAAAACTGTTTGGAAAAACTGAATCGAAAACAAATTTCTCAGCTTAATTTGGAGCATTTTAAGCCGAATAAAACCGACTTCTTGCGTCGTTTTATAACTATGGATGAGACTTGGACCCATGATCCTAAATTGAAACAAGAACGTTTACAGTTGACTGAAGCTGGTTGTTCAGCTCCAAAGCAGGTGAAGTCACAACGATCAGCAAGAAGGTTATGGCATCAGTTTTTTGGTATGCAAAAGGAATTTTGTTGATTGATTATCTTCAGAAAGGTAAAACAATCAACTCTGAATAATATTGCAGCCTTTTGGATCAGCTGGATGAAAAAATTCGTGAGAAAAGATCTGTTAAAGAAGAAAAAAATCATTTTGCATCAAGACAATGCACCTGCTCACAAAAGTGTTTTGACGATGGCTAAATTCAAAGAATTAAATTACGAATTGCTTGAACATCCACCATATTCACCAGATTTGGCTTCCAGTGAATACTATCTCTTCAGAAATCTCAAACAATTCCTTTGTGGAAAGCATTTTTCGTCGAATGAAGAGGCCATAGCAGCCGTAGACGGTTATTTTGCAGAGCTTCCGGAAAACTATTTTTCTAAACTATAACTTTTTATGAATCTAAGAAAAGTCCTTAATTTTTCAATCAGAAAAATACCCCAGAACCTGCGGGGTTTTGAATGAGAACAAATTTTAATTTTTTGTTTAAATTTAAATTATTTTATATACTTTTTGTAATTAATTAATTGAAATTGTACTCACCATTTACGATGATGACAAAAATGATCGCTATAAAAATCATTTTTAGACCACATTTTGTTGATGACATTCTTTGTCTCGTAATGGCCCAAAAATGTTGATGGCAATAATGATGATGTTGATGACGACAATCGACAATAGTATTTAAAAGAAAGTGATTAAAAATATACGTTTTTATTTTTTTTTTTTTTTTGTAGGTTTTATTCGCAAAAAATTGTTTCAAATATTTAGAAACATCAATAAAATCAAAAAAAAAAACCCGTACTTCGTTTTATTTTAGTTTATATTTCAAATATAACTGCCGAGAGGAAATTGGGTAAAGGGAATTTGGTAGATATTCCCAACAATTGTACAAATTTCTGTATTGTGTTATATTATACGGTAGTGGTGGTTAAAACAAAATAACGAACAAAATATTTCGTTATACAAATTTTTAGCCATCAGTGGTTGAAAAGTAATACAAACAATGATGCATAACGAATGGGAGGAGGATATTGAATTTGTATACTACTGTAGAATGGATTGCAAATGGTGGTATTGATGATGATGGAGTTTAAGGAAGTAGATATTTTGTTTGGGTTTTATAAATGAAGGGGCACAATTTGCAAATTCGTGTAGAAATTTTATTCTGTTCTACTAGCAGCTTTTAGAGATTTAGGCAAAAACAAATGTATACTTTTTTTTTTTTTTTTTGTTAAATCTATAGAATTGTTATGTTTTTGGCTTGAATTGGTTTTAAATATACAAAAAACTTTGAATTGTTAGACTTATGCTGAATTTAGCAATGACAAAAAAAATACAACTACTCAGTTAAATAAACAAAAAAAAAAAAAAACAACAGTTTTTACAAGAAACCAACAAAAAAACCCAAAATCCGTTTGTTATTTTGGTTTGATGAGGCGTATTTTAGAAGGGGTTAAAAAAATATTTCTTTAGCGGTATTTTCGATTATTTTTAACAATTATTTTTAAATAATATATATTTATTTTTTTTTTGTTATTTATTTAAAAATAAAACTAATTGAACACTGATAAATATTTTTTTTTTTTGTAGATTTTGTGCGGTTTTATATGTTGTTATTATATTTATAATCCATATTCATTTTGTCGATTATTTTTTTTATTATACTTTATTAAAATCTGTAAAAAAAAAAGGAAAAGAAATTTTAGGATTATTAAATATGTTTTTAAATAAAGTGTAGTTAAAGTAAATAAAATATTTTTTGTAGCCACATTTTCAATAAATATTCAAACAGATAAATGAAAAATAAACATTCAGATTAATTTAACAAAAGCCACAATAAAAAAATATAATAATATTTAAATTCCAAAGTTAAATTCCGCTAACAGGAAAATGTTAAATTTGTTATTTAAAGCGAAGTGAATTTATTGCAGTTTCATTTGGCCAGATAACCACTAGATTTTATTGAATGACTTTTAACAACATTTTTCTAGAAAACAATGGGCCATTAAAGATTTTCAAATGTTAAAATTTTGTAATATTTTTATACCCTTCACCACAGGTGGAAGGGTATATATAAGTTTGTCATTCCGTTTGTAATTTCTACAATATTGATCTTAGACCCTATAAAGTATATATATTCTGGGTCCTTATGAAGAGCGAAGTTGATTTAACGATGTCCGTCTGTCCGTCTGTGTGTTGAAATGGGTTTTCCGAAGAACCCAGACATGATGAGGACTTGATTGTTTTTTATTTCTGTTACATGTGATCCATTTCTGTTTGCTATTAAAAATCAGACAGATCGGTTAATAAATGGCTGAGATATTAGCAAAAAACCAGGACTACCTCTAATTTTTTCGGTAAAATCCCTTTGTTTAAAATGTATGTAGAATTTTGAGCATAACAACTCATCCATGTATTAAAATTCTTATCTTTCATCTCCACATTTTATACACAAACAACACACATACAAAGATTTGTCATTTAAATAAAAACTAAACAAATCTCTAATGAACGAAGACTTTTATATATGTACCTCTATTGACGATGATTTTGTGTGAGCTTCAATAACTCAGTTGTCTAGACGCTATGTCACAAATACTTTTTTTCTCTAAGCCCGCGGGGTTCGAGGTTCGAATCTCGTTCAGGTCAATTCACTTTTTTTTTGTACATTTTTTTTTATTATTTTCTTAAGACTGTTTTTTTTTTCTTATTTTTGGTTTTTTTTTTAACATTTAATAATTAATTTATATAAAATTTTATATTAATAATTAAATAATCCATAAATAGGCTAAAAACATCAACATTTTTATAAAAACCCTCTGATACAAACAAAATACAAACGGTTTTATTTCTATTTTTTGCTCCGATTTAAAAGAATTTATAAAAAGATTTTTAAACCATTTTATTTCTCACATATTAAGAAAATTTTATACATAATTAACCTTTGAGTGCAACTATTTTAGGTCATAACTTATAATAATTTATAAAAAAAATTATAAACTATTTTCCTTCAAATTTTTAAAATTAAGCTAAAGAAATTACAAATATTTCTAACAAAAAGCGAAATAAAATCCCAAATGCAAATTTGCCAGCTAAATCAAACTATTTTGTAGAAATAAAACACATGCAGTTCTAGTGATTTCTTTTAACGATTTGTTGAAATTCTTTTCTTTCACCTCTTCACCTTTTATACACAAACAACAAACACTATTCTAGAGCTGTATTATGACCTATGGATACGTCTTATATAGCAAAAGATCGAAAATCTTTAGTATAACATATTTGCTGAAAAACTCGGAAATATCGGTTCAGATACAAAAAATTTATGCCCAAAACATACATTTTTTTAAAATACATATTTTCTGGAACCATAAATCTTCCCGAGTCCAAGTTTTATCTCCAAACTAAATGGTTAATTTCCTCTTAAAGGCGTCCGTATATAAATCTGTCCATTTCATATATGTCCATATATAAACTTCAGTTTTTTCCCAACATTTAGCCACTCTTACTTGTTATGATAATAATTGTAAAATAATGGCCTCTAATTTATGAAGGGGTTACGAATTTCAAATTGTTAAAACAATGGGCCACTAAGTATGGAATCCTATAAACATAGTGGCCAAAATGCCAAAAGATTGAGATTGAACCTAAGGAATTATGCATTACACATATGTATTACATGTGTCCCAAAATCGCTTCAGATGCGAGATATAAATTTTGTAAAAAATATGAATAAATTTTAATTTCTAACAAAAAATATAGTATCAGCATATGACCAATGTGGCGAAAACGGTAAAAGGTGGAGTAACCATATCTCTTGGAGGTTGGAGCTAAGGGGTAGTGATTACAGATATGTACCACATGTGTCTGAAAATGGCTTCAAATCAGAGATAAAATAAAATAAAATTGATAAATCTAAATTCCCAAAAAATATAATGTCATTTTATGACCAAAGTGGACAAAATAGCAAAAGATGGGGTAACTATTTTTAATGGAGGTTGAAGCTAAGCGGTAATAGATTACAAATATTTACCACATGTGTCCTAAAATCACTTTAGATCGGAGATATAAATTTTTGAAAAAAATGGATAAATCTAAGTTTCCCTACAAAAAAGCATATTGGAACCCTAGGAACAAAGTTGCCAAAAACGGAAATTGAAAGGTTGGCAAAACTAAAATTTTACTTAAGTAAAAAACTATCAAACAAAATTCAGTAATAAATCATACATAGTGCTGGCTCTCTGTTTATTAGAGCTCCAACAAATATTATATTTTCTTCAAAACCATTTCTTATGGTAAAATTTAAAGTGTGTGAGGATAAATACGAAAGTTATCGAAAGTTAAATTCGATAAATTTGACGCTAAGTGCGAAGTTAAATTCGAAAAAAAATGCAGTAAAGATAAAAGTAAGGCTGTGTGAAGTTAAATTCGAAAAAAAAAATTAAAAATAAAAAAATACGTAATTAAATTATTTTTTTAATTTTTATTTATTAATCCTTTAATTCTCTCAGGCTCTAACAAACAAAGATTTTAAATTAAATTAAATACGTTCCGTTCACGTACCGTTTTGGGTCCGTGATAAACGGAATCCAACTCCATTTACGTACCGTTTTCTTTATCCGTATACGGACCAGAAAAGAGTTTTTAAGGAACATCTAAACTGATTCGAATACGTTTAAATATCATTAATGTCGAATCGTTTACGCATCCGTATTCGTACCGTTTTTTTTTAACAAAAAAACGGATTTATGTAAATGTCTAAATTTTTTAAATTTGAATAACAAATTATAGTTTTTTTCTTTAAATTTATTTATAAAAATATATAATAAAATAACACAAAGCAAAACTTTCAAAAATTAAATTAAATGAAATATACAGCATAACTAACATCTCTATCCATCACGGTTATGGCCCGTTAAAATAACGTGAAAAAATAAAACAAAATTTTAATTTAGGTTTAATTGGTGGCGTTTACGAAATGATGTAGCAAGCAACGCGAATTTGCACTTTTTTTAACAAAATCTATTATAAATTGGCAGACATTTTTATTTGCAAAATTGCATAAATTTGCGCAAATCAACGTAAAACTTATTTTAAATTTCATAAATATTTACCTCATAGATATCACTTAAATTTATTTTCGGTGTTAGATGTATGAGAGATTACTAAAAATATGCATCTGTTTTTTTAACTGTTTTAATTATTCGTTTTTGACACCAAAATAAAATCAAAAGCAGCGGAAGAAAAACTAATGAAATTCAAGGAAGTCCGTATTTGACGATATAAAAACGGATGCACCAAAACGGAGTCAAAACGTATTGTTATTGAAAATTCAATTATATGGTCCGCTAATGTTCCGTTTACGTACATGCTTTAACGGATATGAATTTAAATGTGCAGTAGAAGCCAGATTCATGAATCCGTACGTGTCGCAAAGTCCGTAAAAATGTTTTTTGAGAGTCATTGATCAAATTTGGGCGTGAGATACAAAATTATATTTTTTAAAGTTACGATTTTTAGCTCATCCCGAATCCCTTAAAAGAGGAAGTTCAATGTGCATAACAGGGATAGAAAATTATTTTGGTACTTTTTCAGTATCTTTTTTATTTAAAAAAAAGTACCTCCACGACTGATTTATTACTTCTATCTTAAGGACAACTAAGAAATAGATATGAATTTTAGAAAATTGTTTAGAAAAAACTTTTGGAATAAGAAAGTTTATTAAGGATAAAAATTATAATAAATTATTTTTTCCAATAAAACTGATTTAAGTAGAAAGATTTACATAAATGTATTGGGATTTGTTTGATTCTTTAGTACACTCACCAAAAAGTAATCTGTAACGGCAACTAAAAATTTTGCTGAAACTGAAATTAGCAGCCGCTACTAAATTTAAGTAAGTAAAGTAGAAAAAAATACTAAATATTATTATTCTTATTAATACAAAGAAAATTAGTAGAAAAACTTAGTAAGCGCTATTAAATTTTAGTAAATTGCTGTACACTACAATTTAAAATCGATAAACTAAAACCAGCACTAAATATATTTACTAAATATTAGAAATAAAATTTCCTTTCAACATTCACTTTTTAAAATTCAGTATATTGTTTCCTGTAATTTTAGCAAATAGGTTTTCAAAAATTTGTAAAATGATTTCTGAAATTAGCAAGAAAAATTTGTAAATTTTCAGTAAAAATTTTGTAATTTGTAAAATGTAAATAGCAAACAAATTTACTAAAAATAATATTTTTTTTTACTAAAAATCAGTACAAAAATAGTAAAGTGCGATCGAAAACTGTTTACAAATCCTTCCAACAAACTTTGTGTATGTATTTTTTAAAGAGAGTGTAATCAATTGACCTTAAAGGAACTATCCCGGGATCGATTACCAAAGGGCATACCACTAAACTGGTACTAAGTATTTCAGCATGTTACAAATGGAATGATCGACCTTTGGTGGAGTCTTAAAAAAAAAGTCCCATTTTATTTCATTTATTAAGGTCATACTGTATGTATTTCTTTCAATTTTTGTTAAAAATACATAAATAAACGTTTTTGTATTCACACCCCTTCTTATCAGTTGAACTTTACATGTGAGTAGTGTACTTTACCAAACATTCAATATTTTTTTCAGATATGCTGGTTTTCTTATTTTCAATTGATCTTAATGATTTTGTACTCCAATACAACATTCTTATCTTTACTTGCACATACAAAATACATATGTTGAGAATACATATTTTTATTTATTGAATTCTTAAGTGTTTGATTGTAAAAATTCCCAGAGGTTTAAAAGTTAACTTAAATGAGTCATACTTGGGACTAGTTAATGGAATGGACTAAATTATTCACCAATTCATTGGCTTTATTTGGTGACACTAGCACATAAATTGGTTTTGCATTACAATTGTTTGGCATTGAAATTGAACAGCCCAAACCGATCAATTATAAATGGACTTATTTTTTTATACCAATTGGTATAAAATTGTTGATATTTCATATTACTAGAGGCTGATCCATCGAAACTAAGCAGTAGTCACAGAAGAATGAATATTGTATACATGAGAAAACTTCAAAAAATACTGAATGTTAATAAAATTTAGTCCTCAACTTTGATATTTTTGTTCAAAATGAAATGTTTTGAATGTCAATGCCATTGAAAAATTCCCCAGTATGGAATGTGTTATAGATAGAAAGAGGTATTTAGAAGAAAAGAGTAATGATAAAGACTAACTCTTAATGAACAATTTTGTGAAATATAAAAAAAGGAAATTTTACATCATTTTTTATCAATAATTTATAATTTTTTTTTCATTTTTTGAAGTGGAATTATTTACATCATGATATCCATTTTGAAAGCATAAATATAGGACAAGTGTACTTTGTATTTCAAAAGCAATTGTA
This sequence comes from Eustalomyia histrio, assembly GCA_949748255.1. Taxonomy (NCBI): domain Eukaryota; kingdom Metazoa; phylum Arthropoda; class Insecta; order Diptera; family Anthomyiidae; genus Eustalomyia; species Eustalomyia histrio. The sequence continues at coordinate 127,040,448 of OX456526.1, read as the reverse complement.
AAACTTTTGTGGAAACTATTTGGGACAATTTTTAATTCATAACAATAAGATCAATATTTTTTGGCTCATAAAATAATATTTTTGTGCATTAATAGTGTGTTGCATCGGTGTAACTGGTTTTAAAATCTAGTATTGAAATTTGTTTTTTTGAAAATATTGTTTAAATCAAAATTAACAAAAACTATAAACTCTTTTGGCTAATCCAACACAATTTTAAAGGAATATAAATCTTACTTAATAGGTAAATATTTAAAAAAAATAGTCGTTATGACGTTTTTTCTGTAAATACGCCCAAATTTATCTACTCCTTAAATAACCAGGGGGAATATCTTTTAAAAGCTAAAAATTCAGCTTTAAGATTGAGTTTCAAGCATAATCCAGTATGAACTAAGTTTCGAGTATAATAAAAAAACAAGTCTTTAAAAGTACTGCATTTTTTATTATTCCAAAAAATTGAAGATTAACAAAATCTATTCCAAATACAAAAAAAATATATATTAAAAATTCTTGGCAAATTTATTGAGTACAAAAATGTATTATCTCCTCCATCTTTATTTAAATGTAGGGGTTTAGACTTAAAAAGTGTAACTGTACGTATATGTAACTGTACGAAATATCTGAAAAAACATATATAAAAAATAAATTTTAAATACAAAGTTAAATAGTTTCTTTGTATTTAAAATAAATTAAGATAAACTATTTTACAAAATACAATAAAAATAAATATAAAATGAATTTAACTTAAATTTTAAAAATATAATTTAATTAAATTTTAAAAATATAATAGAAACAAAATTTTAAAAATATAATTCTAAATTAAATTTGAAAAATATAATTTTAAATTAAATTTGAAAAATATAATTTTAAATTAAATTTGAAAAATATAATTTTAAATTAAATTTTAAAAATATGAATTCAAATTTAATTTTTATAATAGTTTTTTTATACAATAAAAAAAATCAATAAAATTATTTTAAATAAAATTTTAAAAAATTTATGTAAACTAGTTTAAAATAAATCAGGTTATACTACGAAATTTTTCAAAATGAAAACGAACGAAATTTGGTTTCATAAAATTATAGAAAATATTTAATACTATTTTCTATAATTTTATTCAGGTACTTTTTCAGAAGCTTTTATTTGAATATTTGAAAAAAAAGACACTTTAAATTTTTTCATTGTTTAGAGTAAAGCTACTGAAAAGTGCTAGAAGTACTGAAAATCCTAAATTATAATAGCTTAAAAAATTTTTAAAGAAATTACAACAAATACAATTATAAATAGTTAAAAAGAAACAAATTTCAAAGGAAAAGAAGTGTATAAAACAAAAACAAACAAAGATAAGAAATACATACTTTTGATACATAGTTATAAAACAAAATACATAAATTAAAATTTTCTTGATAAAACTTATTTTTTTTTTTTAATAAAACACAGATTTTTTAAATATATTTTTTTTAAAGTTTATTCGTTATTATTATTACATTAGTCATAATAATTTTGTAGAGATTATAATACGATTTATAAATTACTATAAAGATATAGCAAAGAAATTTATTTATTAATAAAACAAAAAATAAAGTCGAAAATAAGAAAACTATAAGGATGGGCAACTTTTTAAAAAATTAACCAGAGCTTAACCATTGTTAACACCATACAAATTTGAAATTTATAACTATTGTAAAGCTATGGTTATTTAGAGATAATTTGAAATAAATGATAAAGTTTAAATAATGCCAAAACATGTTAAATATTTTAGAAATTAAAAAAAAAAAAAAAAACATTAATTAAGATATTTTAAACCAAAAATGGCAAAAAAAAAATTAAGTTTGCAGAAAACACATTATAGCTTTTTTCTTAAATATGTATTTCGAACTATTCGTTAAAAAAAAATGTGTGCGATTATTTTTTATATAGTATTTTGTTGAGAAGTATTGAAAAATATACTTTTTTTTAATATGGAAAAAATATATATATTTTTTTTTTTTTTTTTCATTTTGTTTTCATTAAATATTTAAAGAAATAATACTATCTTCTTTCTTTATAAGTAAAAGAAATTAGAAATTTCTTAAAGAAACTTTCGTTGAATATGGAGTATATAAATGTTAATTGGTAAATGATGTATGGGGGTGGTGGTGGTGAAGAAGGGAGCTTTTGGTTTTGTTAAATAAGTATGTACGTGTTTTGCATTTTTGAAAAGCAAAAAAAAAAAAAATTGCATTTATAAAAATTGGAATTTCTTTTTTTCTTGTTGCTGCTGTTGATTCTACTTTTTTTTGCTTTTACCCAACGTAAGGGTGTGGTGTGAAGCCGCCAATTGTGATTTACGTCTAGAGAATTCCATAAATTCTTCTTCCAATTTTTTACGTGATTCCTCAAGTTTACGCTTCTCCTCAGCATGATCACGTTTAAGTTTTTCAAATTTGGCATGTAAATCCTTTTCAGATTCTTTCAATTCAGCTTCCTTCTCTTTGACACGTTGTACAAACATCTGACGAACCTCCTCTTCCTTGGCCTGTAGTTCGGCCAGATGATTTGATCGCTTAGCTTCGAAAGTTTGTTGAAATGAAATGGGTTTATTGTCCGAGTCAACATCAGAGAAACCCATTTCTTCGAGTCGTTTTTGACGATACAACTCGTAATGTTTGGTGTGTGTTTTCTCACGCATATCTTCCATATTTGTGCGTATTAACATTTCTCTTAGCTTGACAAAATCGCAATGTGTTTCATTTTCCACCTGGACAGTACCCCAAGGATATTGCCGGGCACGTATAAGTTTATTGCCAACTTTAATAAATTCTGTCGAACCCACTACGGCAAAGGGTACATGATCATTCATGGCTGAATTAGTTTCTGCTACAGTTTCGTCTTCGGTAGGAAATTGATAGATATGAACACCATTGTTAGATAACTCCTGCATAATTTTCGATTTAAATCTTTGTAATTCTATTTTGGAAATAGTATCGGCTTTAGCTATGATGGGTATTATATTAACTTTACTGTCCAATTTCTTCATACACACCAAATCCAATGATTTGAGTCCATGTCCAGTTGGACATATGAAATATAAACAAACGTGTATACGTGAATCATGACAAGCTACCAGAGAGCGTTTAATTTTTAATTCCTCTTGTAGATAAGCCTCAAATTGTGCATCAATATAATCGACCACTGCCTTAAATGAGTCATCTTTATTAATTTGATCTCCATAGCCCACAGTATCACAAATGGTCAACTTCAAGCGTACATTACTTTCCTGCAATTCATAGGTGTGAGCCTTTAATTTGACATTTGGCAAAGTATGAGAACTGGGTGTGGACTCGAAGCTAGTGTTGAACAAAGTATCCATCAGTGTTGATTTACCCAGGCCAGTCTCACCAATACACATAACATTAAACACAAAACCATTTTGTACGCTTTTATTCACCAATTGATCTGGTAGACTATCGAAACCCACATGTCCCGATTGTTTTAATGAACGTAGATGTGGTTCTTTCTTTTGATTATAAATTTCCACTTCTGCAGTCATATTTTATATATTTAAATTTCACTTTTTTTTTGTTAACACAAAAACGTCTAGTCTATAATTTATAAAAAAAATCTTTCGTTGCTTTTTTAAGCGTAGTTGCGTTCAAACTGAAAATTTCAATAAGAATGCATTAAAAAAATTGTTTTCTCATATTCTTTACTTTCTATTTTGGTTGTACACTAGATGTCTCTTTTTGTCTTGTCTGTTACAAATGGGAACTCGTAAATTTTCTATACACTGGAAAAAGAGTTGGTTATAGTGTGGTATTTAGTAATTTGACAGTTATTTGTATTGATTTTAAATGAGCAAAATAAATGTACAAAAGGAACGGCAAAAATATTTACTCATTTGCATTACTCTTTTCTTGTTTTCACTCAAAAATTGTATACACAAAGAATATATAAACAAATGGTTAATAAAAAAAAATATTTTTTTAATTATTTAATTGAAGATTATTTCTTTTTAAATAAATTGAATATTCTATAAATGTATTAAATAAATTTGCGCAAATTATTTTATGGACTAAACTATACTCTCTGTTTTTAAAAAAACGGTGAACCTATCATTGATGATGCCACCCCCAGTTTTTAACTACAATCCCCGAGCTAAAAATACTGGCAAATTTTGCTAGAGATTAATGTCTTGTTGGAACATCATGTAAATTTCGTTTAAGTAAATAACGAGAACTTTACTTATGGTCCCATATAAGATACTTAACCCAACCCAAGATATCTACGGTTTTGTGTGTCTAAAAACCATTTAGGTCGAAATCAGAATATTTCTATAGGAGATAATTCTGAATAAGGACCGTTTTCTACGGTTTGTGTATCTAAAAACCATTTAGGTCGAAATTAGAAAGAATCTTTCTATAGGAGGTAAATCTGAATAAGGACCATTTCTTACCAAATTCAAAATGGTTCGTTTAAATATCTTAATATTTGAAACGTGTAGTTTTATAACAAAGTTTATAGACATCGGTAAATCGACTAAGTAATTCTGATTCAGCCTCATGTAAACGATGTGGTTTCGAAAACTAATATAATTGGTTTCCTATATTTATTTAGAAAAACGCCAAAAAGTAGAATATTTATCTTGTACAAGTGTTTTGTTTACGGAAATTCTACTTTGTGCCGTCTCTCTATATCAGGGATTAAATTTTGGTAACTTTAATATAATTGTGTAATTATATTTTAATGGCAGTGGCAACACTATTAAATTAAAAAACAACAAAACACTCAAATACAAAAAACTCTTTTTCTCTTTCCCACCAAATTGAGAGAAACTGATGATATGCGAAGAAAACAGCCATGTAAAGAAAAATTAAAGAAACAACCAAAAAATATAAAATATTTAGCAAAAATTATTTTTTGAAAAATAACAGAAATAATAAAAAATTGTAATGCTTATATGTTAAGAATACAAATTTTTAATAAATAATATGTATTTTAAAAGATAATTACTTTCGGGAGAGACTTTTTTAATAAAAGACAAAGAGAGGACACAAAAAAACCTAATAAAAAAATGCAAAATAAACAATAATCAACTAAACAAATTTATGGACAAAGTACACAAAAGGTAAACAGCAGTTAAACAAAAATACAAGATTTCTAACATAAAAGATGCTCAAATTAATAAAAAAAAACATAGAAAAAATACACAAGACTTACTTAAATATGGACCGGAAGGTAATCATAGAAAATCCAAACACGAAATGATTTAAAATTTGTTTAAATATTTCTAATGTGATAATTTAACAATTTATTATATTCTAAAAGACGCACTTTTTTAATTTCCTTTAATTTTTTGGGCTAATTTTAAAATTTGATTTTTTTTATTAATATTATTTTCAGAATTTTTTTTATTCCTCTAATTTAGTGGATTTTAAATATTTTTTTACTTTTGGGAACACTTCAAAAAAAACTCCATTATACATTTTTTATTATTTTCTCCTTTTTGCTTTTTAAATTCTCCACACACAAAGAAAAACACACAACTTCCATTAACTGGCTACTGTTGAACAATATAAAATGGAATACAATTTTACAATTTATGTATTTTGAATTAGAATTCTAAATTTTTGTAACCTTTTTCCATCCACTTGAAATTATTCACTTTTTCTCTATTCAATAATAAATTCAATTTTTATTATTATTTTGTTAATTATTTCGACCGTCACACGTTTTAAAATTGTTTAATAAAAAAAAACACACAATATGAAATAGTCCAGCATTCAATTTCATCAACACAGACACAACACGAAACGTACGCTTTCAAATTTCCGCTGCTACTGAGTGCTTTTTGCCTTCATCAATGTTGCTAAAAACTTGTTTGAGATAAAAACATAAAACAAAATTTCTTCTTTATTCCCATCTTTCTTATGTATACTCATTCGTAGTGCTACTCTCCGAATAGCTCTTTTTATGTTTTTGAGTATAATTTTTTACTGTTTTCTTGTGTTTATTTACATCTTCAAATTCTTATCCATACAATGAATTGGTGCGAAAGAAACAACTAGTTGGATATTAGCACAGAGTACCGATATTGCATTAAAATATGTTTTAGCAAACAAAAGACAGCTATATAATTGATGGCAACTGTCAAAAAATCCCAACTTTATATTCTTGATAGTGTTTGAATTTCGATATAATTCAGTGTTGGTAAACGTTAAAGTATAATTTCGTGACTTTTTTTTATTCAAAATTAAAAAAAAAAATATTTTTAAAATGGGTCGTTCGCATACATATTGTGTTTTCTTTTAAAAAAAATAAAGTTCTTAAAATTTGATTTTAAACTATACAACATTCGAGAATAGTGGATTTTGCACTCTACAAGATTTTTAGATCATAACAGACGACCGCGTCGACCAGCTTATAGACGTCTCAGCCTAGCCGCTGTCAGTTTATAGTGGCCACTGCCGCCGAAAAATTTTCAGTTATAAGCTGGCTTAAAATAAGGCTCCAATTTTTTATTTTTTACTCTTAATTTATATAAAACTTTTATGCATTTATTTTTATTATATTTTGGCAGTGTTGCCTTCTTAGATCTTATAAATGAATCATTTACCTTTTTTTTCTTTCCTTTTCTTGATTTTTAGGAGATTTATTTAAAAATTTTGAAATAAAGCAAAAGTAATTAAAACCTTTTATTGAAATAACCAAGAAACATTTTTACAGACCCTCCCATACGTACGGATTCATGAATCCGGCTTTTACTGTACGTTTACGGTCCGTAAACGGAACATTAAAGGATCGTATAATTGAATTTTCGAAAACTATACGTTTTAACTCCGTTTTGGTGTATCCGTTTCTGTACCGCCAAATACGTACCACCGTTTTTCATCAGTTTTTCTTTCGTTGCTTTTTAGATTTGTTTGGTTATAAAAAACGAATATTAAAATATTCATGAGGTAAATATTCATGAAATTTAACACAAGTTTTACCATGATATGTGCAAATTAATTTATGTAGATTTGCAAATAAAAATATTGCCTGACTGATTTTGTAAAAAAATTTGCATTGTGTAAGTAAGTACCACCATTTAAACCCAAAATTAAACATTTGTTTTATATTTTTTCATGATTGCAATGGACCATTTGTTTGGTATTTGTTGTATATAGTTTGTAAAAGTTTTATTTTATTTTTAAAAAATTTAAAGAAAAAAAAATAAAAATTTGCTAGAAATTAAAATAATAAGCATTTATACAAATCCGTTTTTTGTTGAAAAAAAGGTACGAATACGGATCTATAAATGGACTATTAACGGATAACTCCGTTTTTCATCCTATATATCGGTCCGGGACTTTTAAGGGATAACTCCGTTTTTCATCCGATATATCGGTCAATCATTGAAGGACTTTTAACGGGCAACTCCGTTTTTATACGACATATCGTCACTGACGGACTTTTCACGAATTCGAATCAGTTTCAGTTAGAATCAGTTTCAACTGGATTCCATTTATGACAGACCGAAACCGGTACGTTAACGGAACGTATTGTTTGTTATGTATTCATTAATAAATAAAACGTTTTATTTAGAAGGGTAAATTATCATTTTTAAAAAATTCTGTCAACTTGTGTAAAAACATCAGATCTGAAGAGATTACATGATATCTAATTGTACCATCAGATGAAATGATATCTCAAAATTGGAGACATGACAATTGTTTGTGTAGTAATATGTAGCTATTGTTTTTAACTGTGATTAAAGTTGTTAATCTATGGTTTAAAGTTGATATTTTTAATATTACAATAAACAACTAACTAAACTGTATTTTTGCAGTAATCCGTTAATTTTTGTTCGTTATTTCAAAACTAAGAAATTTCGTGGATTTTTTTAAATTTCTTGTTTAGTTTATATTTTTTATTTATTGACATATTCTTAGTTTGTAAATAAAAATCAGAAAAATTGATTGAAAATATCTCTAATAAATATCAACATAATAACTGGATTTACCGTATGGAATTTTGACTTTAAAATTTAAGTAGAATGAAGTAATTGGAGATTTATGTAACCGAAGGTAAAAAATCTTTATTTTTATGAAAAAAATAACTGTAGAAAGCAATAGTTTTCACCCTATATTTATTAGTTTAATTTTTGTATTTTAATTTATTTATATGAAATTATAAGTTATTTTTTGTTAGTTGCTTTGTAACAATTACAGGGTGTCCGTTGGTAAACATTTTGGAAAACATTAGTCTTTACAGTTCATATTTGGCAGTCGTGATGTAAACACGTGGCAAACTTATTATGGAAAAATATTCGATAAACCAACGTGTTTAATTTGTTAAAACAGCTCGCCCATGACAACCCAGATTTTCATGAAAAAATCATAATGAGTGACGAGCCACATTTTCATTTGAATGCATATGTGAATAGTCGGTTCTGGGCAATGGAAAACCCTCAATTTATTCATCAGTCACCTTTGCATCCATTAAAAGTGGTAGTGCAATTTGCTCAGGAGGAATCATTGGACCTTACTTCTTTGAAAATGAAAACGGCGTAACGGTAACTGTGAATGGGGGGGAGCGATATCGTGATATGATTAAAAACTTTTTAACGCCACAATTGCATGCTTTGAGCTTGATTAACATGTGGTATCAACAAGACGGTGCCACATCGCATACAACCAGGATTACAATGGAATTACTGCGAGACCTCTTTCCACAAGAAGTTATTTCAAGAAATAGTGATGTTAATTGGCATCCACGGTCGCCTGATTTGACTGCTTCTCTTTGTGTGGATATCTGAAAAGCAAGATTTATGCAAACAAACCAGAAACGCTTAAGCAACTCAAACAAAATATTCGTGATAAAATTAATGAAATACCGCGAGAAATGTGTGAGAATGTTATGAAAAATGTGATCAAAAGGGCTCGCATTTATGAGGCTAACAGAGGCGCACATGTATCTGATATTGTATTCCATACATAATTGCCGACAAATAAATACAACATTTATCAATATAAGATCCATTCTCTTTCAATTAATCAAAAATTATAAACAAACAAAGTAGTATACCTTGCCGGCGGACACCCTGTAAAATTTAACAACATATTTGGTTTTTTTCAAGGCAAGTGAATACCTTTAAATACATTTTTAACTGTCTATACATTTGTTTTAACTGTGATTTTCAGTAGATTCTACCGACAATTTTTTTCTGAGTGCACTCCGAAAATAAATTTTTTTCTTAAGTTTAGTTGTTTTTTTTAGAATAAAAATGTTATGTGCAAATATCGTTTTCATTTCGATTTTTCTCAATTTAAAGTGAAAAATACAAAGTTCAGTTTAATATTTTTATATGTATTTCAAAAGAAAAAAAATGTATTACATTTTAAATTTATATATTTAAATTGCAGATCATAATTTTATTTAAAATTAACCTAAATTCTAAGTTTGATATATTTTTTTTACTTAAGTTTAATATAATCATTTTAATCATTTTCTTGGATGTTCGAATTTTAGTTTATTATGTAAATTACATTTTATTTCAGTCATTCCAACTTTTGCTTTCATGTTGTAAACCAAAATTGATAAATGTTTAATAATGTTTCAATAAATATATATATTCACACTTCACTGCCTGCCCAAATCATTATTTTTGAAAATCAACTCAAAAAAAAAGTTAATAAAGTCAGCACAAAATGTTGATAAGTAAATAAGTTTTTTTAGTCTGCAGGGTGTTTGAAGAAAAATTGCTCATGTCAGCAAAAACGTGTTATTGAAAATCAGCGAGCTGATTTTTAGCAAAAAAAAAAATAGTTAAATTCAGCAAAAGTAGTGCTAACACTTAGTAAATAGTAAATAAAAATATTCTTGTTTAAACCACACTAAAAAAAAGACATGAACTAAATATTATAACAAAATTTCCTTTAAAATAGTTTAAAAAAATTTCTAGTTTAGAAAAATTCTCTTAAAATAAATAAAAATTCCTATGTTTGGGTAAAAATGAAATTGTTTATATACTCAAAAATAGTTCATATCTTTCCTAAGTAATATTTCTTAATTTAAAAAACAATTATACTAAATAAAAATTTATCAATTTTTAAGAAAAACATCTTAGTCTTAAGAAATTTTCATACTAAAATAAAAAAAAACTAAATTTAGTTAAACAAAAAATTAAAACATAATTTACTCCCATTTAGTTCAAAAACATTTAGAACATAATTTACACCCATTTAGTTCAAAAACATGAAGAACATAACTTACTACCATTTAGTTCAAAAAAAAAAAAAACGAACATAATTTACTTCCATTTAATGCAAAAAAAATTCGAACATAATTTACTCCCATTTAGTTAAAAAAAAAAAATTAGAACATAATTCACTTCCATTTAGTTCAAAAACATTTAGAACATAATTTACTCCCATTTAGTTCAAAAAATGTGCCTAACTTAAAATGAGAAAGTACTTGAACTTAATTTGTGTTCATTTTTTGTTCGCGAGTAGTAAAATGAACTAAATTTTAGAAAGCCATTTCTTAATTCAGTTTTTAAATCTACCACTTTCTGATTTTCCAGAATTTTTTTCTAAAAATTAGTTCAGGCAATTAAAAACAAAAAGAACAAAATTTTTTTTCTACACTCAGAAAAATATTAACTAAATATTAAGTAATTTAGCTAAATTTTAAGAAATTTGGGAATAATTTGGTTCCAAAGAAATTTTAACTTAAGTCAAGTATAACCTTTTCTTAAAAACAGGTACAAACAATTTACTTAAATTAAGTAAAATTTTTCTTAAAGTAAGTAAATTTCGTCTTAAATTTTTTGGAATTTTACTAAAATTTAGTATATTTTTTACTTGAATTTAGTATAAATGTGTTCTTAAATTTAGTAAAAATTATTTATAAAGTAGTAAATTTTTCCTAAATCTTAATACGCTTGAGCTCGGTTAATGCAAACTTAACTTTATTTTTAGTTTATAAATTATTTTCATGTTATGTGCATTCAAAATTTACACACACACAGTTTCGCTTATAATTTTTTAATTCTCATTAAGTGCTAACTTCTAAAATCTTATCAATTTAATTTTTTTTTGTATATGAATATTAACGAAAACAATTACAACATTATTTTGAATTATTTTGAAATATTTTCAATTTGAAATTTATTACTTAAATGTTAATTGTCTAAATTAAATTAATTACACAATATAAACTATAAACCAAATGAGAATTGTATTAGTTAAAAATATTCTAAACCATTTTAGGAATGCTAAAGAAAATATTTCAATAAATTTAAGAAGTTAACATACTTACTTTAAATAAGTTAAAATGTTTGAACTAAATCTAATGACGTTCCATATTTAGATTTCGTATTTTTATACAATTTTAAATTTCCTTATTTTTTGTTTTTAAAATTTTAAAATTTAAGATTTTTTTACTAACAAGAAATAAATTTCTTAACGTTTTTAAAGAACATTTAGATAGAAAAATTAAAGAAAATTTCTCCTTATTTTTAAGTTAATGAAAGTTTTTCGTCAACTAAAATCATATAAATTTGCATAATTTTGAAGCATTTATTTTAGTAAGGTGTAAACTTAACTTTAGTTCATACATTTTTCTGAGTGTATAAAATAATACAAATTTATTTTAATTTTATAAACTGATGAACTATTTCTAGAGAAAATTTTCATGCATCTTAGTTCACATAAATTTTAAAAATTTTATTAAAATATTATTTTTTTTTTCAAGTAAAAATTTTTCAATTTTTGAGAAATAATAGGATTGTTTTGTTGGAAAACGTTTAACTTGTTATCAATATTTACAAAAAAAAAATAATAAATTAAAAACAAACTTTTTAGTTTTCCTAATTTTAAAGAAAAAATATTATTGCAGAAAATAAATTAAAGTGTCCATCTTTAATCTAAACAGTCTTAAATATTGAACTTAAAATAGCTTAAAATATATTTTAAAAATTTGTTAGCAAAGGGTAAAAAATTTCGAATTTGCTGTTCTAGCTGTTCTATGTAATAATATTGTTTGCTGACTATAATAAAAAATATCCCAAGCACATTTTATACATTACGGCATAATGGTTTTCCAATAATTGACGTTGCGCCTATTAAACTTAATATTTATTGAAGGCACTAAAACTAATCTTTTTTTGACTAAATAATAAAAAAAGCTAAAATTTGTATATGTCAATTAAAGTTTAAGCTTAAAATGCCATGAAATAAACTTATGACATTTTCCAATGATACCAACAAATTTAACTGTGATATTTTGTATTTTTACAACAATTTCATTAAATTAGTTAATTTAAGAAGACAAAGGACCCCCTGTGTTCCTTAGCCATAGATGCCGTGTGTCACTTAGGGCGTCCTTTTTTGTAGTTCTTTCAAGTAGAATCATTAATTTACTACGAAAAGGATCTGACTTTGTCACAATTTATTACGTTTCAGGATATCCTGCAGTACATTTTTTTATTTGTTTACCATTTTGCTTATAAAATTTAATTTATATTTTAAATACATGAGTTTAGTATAATTCAATTTAATTTAAAGATCAAAATGTATAGCAAAAAGCTTGTTAAAAGCAGTGTCCCCACAAAGAGGAAGTCCTTCGAAAGTGGGAAAATACTTACACAATGAGTGTAAAGTAAATTATTTATTTATTTTTACCATGGAAACAGTTTAATATTTATTGCTACATTTTTATCAAATTTAAAATTAATTTTCATTTAAAAGAAGTGCTATTAATTATACTAAGTTTTATTATATTAAAGAATGCAAATTTCTTAAAAATTGATGAATTTTTATTAAACATAATTGTTTTTTTTTCTAAAATCAAGAAATATTACTTAGGAAAGATATCAACATTTCTAAGTACATAAACTATTTCGTTTTAACCCAAACATAGTGAATTATTATTTATTTTAAGAATTTTTTTTTTTAAGTTTTAATAAAAATTTGTCTTAAATTGAGGAAAATTTTTAAAATTTTTTATTAATTTTTAGTTCATGTCCTTTTACTAATTTTCTTTACTAACTTATTTCATTGAGGTTACCACAATGTTATAATAGACCTCAACAACTAATAGCGTGTACAGAAATATTTAACCTTGAAAGTAGAAGTGAAAAATGTTCATAAATGTAACATCAAAAAAAAAAAAAAAAAAAATAATAATATGAATTAATGATTTTATATAAAATATTATAATGTACAATGTACATATGTGGTTGGTTATGAAAGTAAATATTTATTATCATACTTTTTAGTTAAAAGTATTCTGTTTGGGAAAATACTTTACCAAATAGACTTTTAAAAAGAAGTGACAAGCAGTAGCAAATCAAATATGACATTACACTTTTTTCGTAATGTTAAGTTAAGCTATTGATCGGGACTCATCCTAAATCAATAATCCTTTGTTTAAAATAAAAAAAGAAATTATGGCGCCCAACATAAGAGCATACCATTCGAAAATAGAGGGTGTCCGATGGGAAGATATACTTCTTTGTTTGTTTATAATATTTGATTAAATGAAAGAGAATGGATCTTATATTGATAAATGTTTTATTTAATGTCGGCAATTATGTATGTAATACAATATCAGATAAATACCCGCCTCTGTTAGCCTTACAAATGCGAGGCCTTTTGAGCACATTTTTCATTACATTCTCACACATTTCACGCGGTATTTCATTAATTTTATCACGAATATTTTGTTTGAGTTGCTCAAGCCTTTCTGGTTTGTTTGCATAAACCTTGCTTTTCAGATATCCCCACACAAAGAAGTCCGTAGCAGTCAAATCAGGCGACCTTAGAGGCCAATCAACATCACCATTTCTTGAAATAACTTGTTGTGGAGAGGCCTCGCAGTAATTCCATTGTAATCCTGATTGTATGCGATGTGGCACCGTCTTGTTGATACCACATGTTAATCAAGCCCAAAGCATTCAGTTGTGGCGTTAAAAAGTTTTCATATCACGATATCGCTCCCCATTCCCAGTTACCGCGACGCCGTTTTCATTTTCAAAGAAGTAAGGTCCATTGATTCCTCCTGACCAAATTGCACGCCAGACTGTCACTTTTGATGGATGCAAAGCTGACTGATGAATAATTTGAGGGTTTTTCATTGTCCAGAACCGACTATTCTGTTTATTCACATATGCATTCAAATGAAAATGTGTCTTGTCACTAATTATGATTTTTTTCATGAAAATCGGGGTTGTCATCGGCGAGCTGTACCATCATCCTATTGGCATATGTACGGCGGCGTAAATGGTCTTGTGGAAGCAGCTCTTGTGTCAACTGAATCCTAAATGAAAACAAATGCAAATCCTTGTGCAAAATTGTGGCCAAAGTTGTTCTTTGAAGACCAAGCTCCTGAGCACGGCGTCGAATTGAGGTTTAATGGATTGTTTTGAACACTTTCTTGAGCAGCAGTAATGTTTTTAGCCGATCTTGCAGTACGTTGTGGTACAGACCCTCTTTCTTTGATATCATTCACTACACGATAAATAGTGCGTTTTGTTGGCACGTTGTTTTTCCCAAAAAAATTTCACGTAACTTTCTCATCGTCAAAGTAATCGATGAATGATTTTGATAAAATATTATAACGATTAAAACACGTTGATTTATCGAATTTTTTTCCATAATAAATTTGCTACGTGTCTACTTCACGACTGCCAAATATGAACTGTCAAGACTAATGTTGACCAAAATGGCGGCAAAACAAAGTAGTATACCTTCCCGGCGGACTCCCTGTATATTATTCATGGGAAGCCTAATAAAGGGTGGTTGAATTTTAAGGGCCGATGTTGAATGTGAACCACACCTAAACGTCAAGTTTTTTTCTGCATTTCATTTGACATTTCTCAATTGCAGACTAACTCAATTTGAACCATGGAAAGGTACACAATCGAGCAACGCGTTTAAGTTATTCAGGCTTATTATGAAAATGGGCGTTCAAATCAAAATGCATTTCGTGCACTTCGTGATTTTTTTTCGTTTAGCATAATCGACCAAATGTGTTCACAATCGGGAGAATTGTGGGCAAATTTCAGCAAACCGGGTCTGTGAAAACACCTGTGCATACTCGCCCAGTTCGTTCTGCGGAAAACATTGCTGTTGTTCGCGATAGTGTGTCATGAGGTCGGCCAAGCATTTACCACGAATGGTGTTCGCTATCGCGGGATGATAATGAACTTATTGTGGCCAGGAATTGATGATATGACCCTGAACTTGCCACACAGCTAACGAAGCAATGGCTCTTTTGCGCGACAAATTCAACAGCCGTGTTATCTCACATGGTGGCGATGTCAATTGGCCGCCAAGATCAAGATGATTTGATACCGTTGCACTTTTTTCTTTGGGGTTATTTGAAAGAAAATGTGTACGTCGATAAGCCAGCAACAATTCAAGAGCTAAAGGATGAGATAATTCGACACATTAACGGCATAGAATCTCAATTATGCCTCAGCGTCATCGAAAGTTTAGACCATCGGATGGAGGTGTGCCGCCGAGGTCGCGGCGGCCATTTGGCTGATATTTTGTTCCATACATAATTGAACCATACCATATTATCATAATAAAAATAAATGACAACAATTTCCTAAATAATTTGTGATTTATTCAAAATCAACATCGGCCCTTAAAATTTAACCACCCTTTATATTCATAACGATTATGGCGCCCAATAGTATACAATTCTCTTAGTCTTTTTAATACCTAATGCTCAACTAATTAATAATATTGTCTTTTTAAGAGCATAAATTGTGTTAAAACAATTTTTAAAATTTTTTCTTATATTTTATTCTTGATTCTAAACGTAAATCCTTAATAAAAAAAATACTTTCAATTTTTCTTTTATTGTAAATGGACAGTTGGTATGTGAGTGCACGAATTTCATTCATGGCTAAAACATGGTGAAATATATTCTATCTAATGCGTCAATGAACCATAATACTTTTCATTTAGTAGCAAATGAATATACATGTGTGTTTGTGTGTTAGTGTCAGTGTGAGTGTGGTGTATTCATTACTTCTTTAAGAATTCTACACACATTCGGTTTATTGGTTTATATTTTTTTTCTTTTTTGTTAGTTCTGCTTCTTATGCTTAAGTAAGTAAAATACTGTTGCAGCTTTATCTGTTCTGAGTTTCATACCATTTTGTTGTTGTCTTCAAATACAATATTAAAGTCTACTTTTAGGTGCTTTAACTGATTTTTGGTATTCTTTTATTTCTGCTTCATTTATACTTTTTTTTTTGCATTTTAAGTTTAAATATTTTTTCCTTTCCACTTTGGCTTTGAATTTCTCTATTTCAGATCCTTTTGTATGGGTTAGTCTACCACTACATACTTAGTCATTTTATCGTTTTAAATGTCACGTCTTTCTTAGTAGAATTCTTTTCTTTGCTCTGTTTTCTATTGTTTTTTTTTTTTTGTTCTTTCTTTTTAACTCGACTACTTGTCTGCTTATCTTTTTGACTTTTTGGTTATATTTGAAAAGGATGTGATTTTTGTTGCTACATACATGTTAGGATTACGTTTCATTTCAATTTTTTTTCTTGTGATATTACACTGATTTTGTTTTAAGAGGGCAACAAGAAGATTTGTTTCACTGTAATATTGTTATAGTCAGAGAGGAATAGAATGTGATTAAGGTCATAATGATGTTAGTCAAGTTTTAAGACTACATGATACATATGTTGGCTATAAAAAAACACCTGTAAATGTAAGGGGTAATATATCGGAAGAATTATTAATATCATTCTATATATTATTGAAAGTGTGTGGTTAACTGTAAAGATCCTTAAATTTTCTGTTATGCCTTCGCTTTTGGTCGTTTTGGTGTAATTGTTACTGCGTTGTACTGTTAGATAGAAGGTTATGAGTTCGATCCCTAGCGACAACATCAACACTTCATAAAAATAATGTGTATGAATTTCTATCACTCATATTTATCGCAACGTCCTCCTTCGATGTTTCCATAGCAATAAAACCCAGCGAAGTGAAATAATATACGAGGGCGTATCAATAAGTCCGTGACTTTTCGAACTTTCCTCGTAGTTATATGAAATGCAACGCTGCTCTCATCAAGTACCACCTGTTAATAGACTGATTTGAGCAAGTTCCGTCATTTAATTTGTGTTTAACAGCTGTTCAAAACATACAACCTCGTGGATTTTTTTTTTACAAAATGGAAAAAAGTGAATTTCGAGTACTAATTTCTGCGACAAAAAAACCGTCAACCAAACCAAGGAAAAGCTTGATAAATACTATGGGGACTCTGCACCATCGATTTCAATGGTAAAGAAGTTGTTTACTGACTTTGTGGTCGCACAAGTACAAATGACACTGAACGTTCTGGACGGCCAATTGAGGTCAATACAACTGAAAATGTCGAAAAAATATCCACGATATGGTGTTGGCCGATCTAGGAGTAGAAGTGCGTGAGATTTTTGATACCACAAGCATTTCATATGGCAGAATGGTTTCGATTTTAAATGATCAGTTGGATTTAAGAAAGCTGTCTGCAAGATGGGTGTCGCGTTTGCTCTCAATTGACCATAAACGTAATCGTGTAACAGCTTCAAGGGATTGTTTGGAGTTGTTTAACCATAATTCGAATGAGTTTTTGCGGCGTTTTGTAACTGTGGATGAAACATGGATCTATTACAACACTCCGAAGACCAATCAGCAGTCTAAGCAATGGGGGTTTCCGGGTGAACCGGCTCCGAAGAAGGCCAAGGTAAGTTTGTCGGCCAATAAGGCGATGACAACTGTTTTTTGGGATGCACGCGGTATAATATACATCGCTTACCTTCAAAAGAGAAAAACAATAAACGGCGAATATTATCCCAGCTTTTTGGACCGATTTAACAAGAATTTAAAAAAAAAACGACGCCATATGGCCAAGAAAAAAGTTATTTTTTATCAATAAAATGCACGGATGCACTCGTGTGTACTCTCAATGGTAAAATTCCATGCATAAGGCTACGAATTGGTACCTGATCCGCCATATTCTCCGGATTTAGCCCCCAGTGACTATTTCCTATTTCCAAACCTAAAGAAATGGCTCGGTGGAAAGAGATTTAGCTCCAACGATGAAATTATTTATCAAACAAATGCCTCGAAAAATCCTTTTTTTTTTTTGAAGGGATACAAAATTGGAGAAACGTTGGACTAAGTGTATTGAGCTAAAAGGAGATTATGTTGAAAAATATTTTTTTTTTTTTTTTGCAAAAAAAACTGTGTTTCATTCAAAAAGTCACGGACTTATTGATCCGCCCTAATAGCAGGGCTATGAACTTAAAAGTTTCAACCATTTCGCCAAATCTCTATCAGATGGTGGGATACAAATGTTTTAGTATTTGGAGACCTTCATCTTTCGCTATCTTTCATCTCTCCTCTATCCCCTTTGCAAGGAAAGCAACACATTAATAAGTAGGAAGTATTTTCAGAGTTTTGCTTCTATTTAAAAAAAATTATAAAAGTAATGGATTCCCATATTGTCCTGATCTCCTCCGAAAAGACTTTTTTTATTATCTGGAATCCAGAAACATATTCTAATAGAAATGCCTGCCCAACTATCCAAACAACGGGATCTTACAACGATTCTCTGTTCGGTATTCGTGAACTGCATTTTGCTGCTATGAACGTCTCGGAGATTCGATCTCAATTCAATTCTTTTATGTGTTATCCCGGCAATTCGGCTAATATGCCTTTTGTTCTTAGGAATGATGCAGGATCTTTCCTAAAAGTTTATTCCTATAAAATTTTCTTAATAAAGCTAAAACAAGTAGCTTAACAATGGATATTTATATGGTTGATGATGGTCGATTTGTTTACTCCCGATAATACCTGATACAGACTGATAAATACTTTAAAACCAATCAAAGTGGATTAATCGGTAACTCGTTCAAGGAGGAACTACTTGTCTTAGCCTTTCAGGCACTGGGTGTACCTTTATAGTAATTCCACTCAACATCATAGATCCAATCATATCCAATCATAGCCTCATATGGAGACTATTTACTTGTAACTATGAAAGTGTTAGAAGGGTTGACTTCGCCTGGACTTCAGGCATTTGCAGAACTTCAAAAGCAAACTAAGTTCAGGATTCATTCTTAAGAATGAGTGCAGGACTCTAGCAGAATTTTAGAATGTAATTTGGTAAATTTTCTCATCAAAATTACGGACTTCAGGGGTGTTCACAGGAATTTTAGTGGGTATGACTTTGGACTACACACTTACTTAGAAAAATTACATTTGCCGCAGAGCTCCAAGGGATTTTACCAAGACCTTAAGATGTTAAAGCCATCTAAGACGGTATGCGTCTCTGTGAGAGAAGTTAGGGTTGTGAAGGTAACTTATCTTTTGAATCCGGGCTTGCCACCTACATGAAATGCTAGAATTATTATTCCCTAAACATTATTCCCTTAAATAATTTTTTGTAAAAAAACGTATCTAAAATTTCTAATAAAATTACAAAAAAACAAAAAAATTTTGTAATTTTTGACCCAACTTTTAAACTCTAAATGTGAGATTACGCAGTTAAAATGATAAATATTGTCCAACTAAAATTGGCTTAAGTGACTTAAATTTAAGAAATACAAATTTTTAATTTTAATTTAATTTTTTTACCTCTATTTGTATTCTACTCTACAACATATCCAAGTTTCACTTAGATCTGATAGTACAGGCAAGGATATCTTTCTTGTAAGACGATATGAAGACGTCTTTAGATTATTTCCAACAGGATTCTTCTAAGATCGATTTCGGAAAGGCATTTAACGTTAGACTTCTTTTAAGGTAGGAAGTGGGATCCTAGGCTGTATATGGATCGTTTAAAGACGAACTGATAACGCCAGCTCTAGTGTCTTCTCCTGTTGTCAGGAAAGCTTGTAGTAATATGAAGGTGGAACTCAAGAAAACACAAACAGAATTCAGATTTATAACAACAACCGATTTTTAATTGCCAACTGCATGGTTCAATTTTAGCCAGCGATATATTTCTTAGAGGGGACAGAAATTCTGATATTACAACAAAATATGGAATAAAACCTAATTTAATAGTTTCATTACAGCAATAAAAGTAATAATATATAATTGTGCTTTTAGATGTCCTCAAGTTGAGCCAAACCTCATTAGAAGTGTCAAGAAAAAACCTGGAAATTGACTTGAGTTCTTATCTAGAATCTTAGGTGATCAAATACTGGACAACATGTCGATAATATAGAGGAAAACATTAGTTGAACGTAGAGGTTATCTTACTCTTTCGGATTAAATCTAGTACTGCAAATATGAACTCCTTTAATAGTAGTGTAGTCTTTCAAAAATGGAGTCGCTTGTGAATCTAAATAATGTTAATGGGGTCCCTTTCCCCCCTCACTTAAACCAACTTACGGCCATGTCAGATCGAAAACCCGCATGGTTCGAAACTTAGTTAATATTTTGGTGAACCAGGGGTTTTCTTAAGAAATTTTGTCTTCACTGAAAATAACTGGATGCAAGTCCAGGAAAAATGGCGAATGTTTGTGTTGGAAGAGTGGTCCGTTTCGCAGAAAAATTCGAACCTACATAAGACCTCCCAACAAGCCGACTTTCGGCCTTTACGGTATGTCCTATTTTTAGACGTGAGTCGGCTATACACTCACAATATTATTTCGTTAAATTATTCTAAAATACATATTAAATTAATTGAAAATACAGTCAAAAAGAGGACTATTGATTTTTTATTATATTCAGCCTATTTTGTTGTTTATTTTCAATCATTATTTAATAATCGACAAAAGTAGTACAAAAGTAGTAAAAACAATCGAGTCATTTAAAAAAACCAAAAATTTTTAAATGACAAAACGTTAGAAAAAAACGATTTTTGTGGTTTATTTTTTAAATTAAACGTTTTTTTATTTGTATGTTATTACAAAACACAACACACAGATGCATATATTTTTATTTTCTATGCGTGTATCTATATTTGAATAATTTCTTGTAATTTTTATTAACGGAAAATATCAACTCCCACTGAATGTCTGTAAATTTTTATAGTTTGTTTTTTGAATGACTAATTCAAATAGTTAAAAAATATATTTCTATGAATTTCAATTGATTCTTCATTTAAAAACAAACTCTACGTATTAATTTTTAAATAAACTACAGTCGGTAACGGAAAATATATTGTGAGTGTAGAAGAGTATCTTCAATTCCCATTTCTCTTGACTAATCTAACCTAACTTAAATATGAGACTTAAAGTCCAAGTCGATAAGCTACATTGTTAAACGCTTTTTAATCAGTAAATACCACAAAATGCCAGCTTTGAAACAAATTTCAAGAATTTTTATTAGGAATAAAAGTACAATAAGCTCTCGAATTAAAAATCATAATCGAATTTAAACGGACCATAATTATGTCGTCTATAGATTTGAGTCAATATTTTATTTGATTCGTTGCAAATTGCAGTCTAAATTTTTCCTCGATGGTTACATAACTTCAAGAACTTTAATATTTCTTATATATTAATTCAAACCAATAGTATGTATGTATTCAAGGCTATTTGTATACATAATCATACTTTGACAACTATAAAATAAATATGTAACTGGTACAAAGAGCTGTTGGGCAGGTAGCAAACCTATATGTATGTATGTTATATACCCTAAGGTTGATATCAACAGTTAAATGTTATTCTCTATATAAAATTTCTGTTTGTGTAACAATAACAACGAAACACAGCTGCAAAGGAAGATGTTTTTTATATAAAATAATTTTTTCTTATAAATTTTTAAGAAGAAAAACATACATACAATAAGTAAAACCTACAAGGGTTCAAATACAATGATGTTGTAACAATTTATGCATATGTATGTATGTATAAATGTTAAATGTAAATGTGTATTCATCATGTAAATCCCAATAATGATTCTTTAGAGTATATGAAAGGGTATTTTTTCCATAGGTGTATTACTTGCAGTTGGCAACACTGTTTTTAGTGTCTGCCATTTTGATAGTAGTTCATGGCATAACAATATCAGTTGAACATATTGTAAATCAAGTTCTCTCGAATACAACAAATTTTTACTCGTTACCAATTTCATTCCATTTTGTTCTACTCTGCCTGGTTATGAGCCAGAATGGAATGAGAATCAATATCTTTACATTTAAAATCCCGGTAGGCTAGTTTATAGCTTGCTAGCTTATCAGCGCGGGGGTCGTGGGTTCGATTCCTACCAGAGGTTCTGGTCTGTTTTCGCTACTACGAGCCATAAGCTTTTGTTGCTAGTGCTCGGTTAGGGTATTAAGATATAATTTGTAATTGAATTTAGTTCGGATTTCCTAATTTTTTAAATGACCCTGATCGTCAGAGAGCATTTTCCATCCCTGATGTAAGAAATTTATCTCAATTTTAATGATTTTAAAAAGATTATCTCTTTAAGTTGATTAATTATTAATTGCTATGGAATTTAAAAATAAAAAATAAAATAATACCCTTTAAATTATTATCACTGTTTCAAAAAATTATAATTTAAATAATTTTATAACAACCCGAGTAAAAAAGTTTAGATATAATCATATGTGGCCTCATCTAATAATATATTCTCATATATATTTACATATGTCAGTATACATTACCATATATAATTATATATAACATTTTTTTTTAAATTACCATAAATTGTGCTATATGTAACCACATCTACACTCAGAAAAAAAAAGTTAGTAGAAAAATTTGTAAACAGTTTTCAAACCGACTTTTCTATTTTTCTACTGATTTTTAGTAAAAAAAAAATTATTATTTAGCAAATCTTTTTACTAATTACGTTTTAAAAATTACAGAATATTTACAAATTTTTGTTGCTAATTTTAGAAATCATTTTACAAATTTTTGAAACCCGATTTGCTAAAATTAGCAAAAAAAATTTACTAATTTTTAAAAAATGGATATTGAAGGAAATGTTAGTTCTATTTAAAACTTGCACCTCCATACTTAAATTGCCTTAAAATTGTACATAAAATAAAAAAAGGGATCGGAAGTGAACATACCGACTCATAAATTCCACTTTACAAAAAGTTTACTAAAATTTAGTAGCGGCAGCTAATTTTTCTACAAATTTCATTGTACTACACGTCCGCAGACATGTGTTGCTTAGATTAGCAAAAAAAATAACACTGGGCTCAAATTAGCAAAATTTCCCGTTATAATTACAGACTTTTTTTGGTGAGTGTAGTTATATATTGATCTTTATAAAATTAGATATGATTTACATGATATATACCATATATTTTATCACATGGAATTATATATAACACTATATATAATTTTATATGGCTTACATGGGACCATATTTACATATATATGACTTATACACGACCACATATTCTTATATATAGCTTATACAGAACCATACATAATTATATATGCTATCTAATATTTGAGATACATATAATAATATGTGGTACATTATCAAAAAAATTTTTTAATATGGTATGAGATATAATTATATATTATTCAATATATGGTACAATTTTTGCAAGCAAATTTGAAATATTGTTATACAGGGTGTCCGCCGGGAAGGTATACTACTTTGTTCGTTTATAATTTTTGATTAAATGAATCAGAATGGATCTTATATTGATAAATGTTTTATTTAATGTCGGCAATTATGTATGTAATACAATATCAGATAAATACCCGCCTCTGTTAGCCTCACAAATGCGAGCCCTTTTGAGCACATTTTTTTTTTTGGTTTGTTTGCATAAATCTTGTTTTTCAGATATCCCCACAAAAAGAAGTCCGGACAGTCAACTTAGGCGACCGTGGAGGCCAATAAACATCACCATTTCTTGAAATAACTTGTTGTGGAAAGAAGTCTCGCAGTAATTCCATTGTCTTGTTGATACCACATGTTAATCAAGCCCAAAGCATTCAGTTGTGGCGTTAAAAAGTTTTCATATCACGATATCGCTCCCCATTCCCAGTTACCGTTACGCCGTTTTCATTTTCAAAGAAGTAAGCTCCAATGATTCCTCCTGAGCAAATTGCACACCAGACCGTCACTTTTTATGGATGCAAAGGTGACTGATGAATAATTTGAGGGTTTTCCAATGCCTAGAACCGAATATTCTGTTTATTCACATATGCATTCAAATGAAAATGTGTCTTGTCACTAATTATGATTTTTTCATGAAAATCGGGGTTGTCATGGGCGAGCTGTAACATCCTATTGGCATATGTACGGCGGTGTAAATGGTCTTGAGGAAGAAGCTCTTGTGTCAACTGAATCCTAAATGAAAACAAATGCAAATCCTTGTGCAAAATTGTGGCCAAATTTGTTCTTTGAAGACCAAGCTCCTGAGCACGGCGTCGAATTGAGGTTTAATGGATTGTTTTGAACACTTTCTTGAGCAGCAGTAATGTTTTCAGCCGATCTTGCAGTACGTTGTGGTCCATGTTGGGCCCATCACCTACAGACCCTCTTTCTTCGAAATAATTTACTACACGATAAATAGTGCGTTTTGTTGGCACGTTGCTTCTCCCAAAAATTTCACGTAACTTTCACATCATCACATTAATCGATGATTGATTTTTATAAAATGTTTTAACGATTAAAACACGTTGGTTTATCGAATATTTTTCCATAATAAATTTGCCACGTGTCTACTTCACGACTGCTAAATAGGAACTGTCAAGACTAATATTTACCAAAATGGCGGCAAAACAAAGTAGTATACCTGCCCGGCGGACACCCTGTATATAGTTGCATATCTAGAGTATATTTGATATGATATAAGATATAATTAGATATAATTATATGTGGTTCTATATCAATAGTTTCGAATCCCAACTAGGGAGCTAAATTTTTTTTAGAGTTTTTTAATTTCTTTTATTATATTATTCCTTCAAATCGAGTTCAAGATCTTTTTACAAAAAATAATAATGATTATTTATTATTTCCTTCCAATATTTCGTCTCCACATTGGGTGACTTCTTCAGGGAAATTAAATAATTTTTTCAACAATTAAAACTTATATATATAAAATTTTTTAAAAAAGGCGGGAAATCATAAAAATACTTTTTGACAATATGAAAAATATAAATATCATATGAAACAAAAATATTTTAAGTTTAAAAAAGATAAGGAAACAAAAATGTTTTTACAAATATTTAAAATGAAAATATTACATAGAACAAAAAACTATTTTGAAATACATATATTATTTAAAATTAAAATAATTAAAATTAAAATAATAAAATTGAGATCCTTCTAAATCCCCAAATTAATTACTGGATCTAATTTGATCCGCCATTTTTCGGATCAATTTATATGTTAAGGAATATAAAATATTGTGTCGGATAATTTTTTTTTTACTCACATGTATCAACAGAGCCATCAGCGGCGGCCTTAAGTCATATACAAATTAAAATGTAAAAAATTTATATTTCCCAAATCAAGCAAATTTTATTGCAATTAATACTGTTCAGGTGTGCTTTATTTTAAATTTCTATACCTCCAAAAAATACCCCCGATATTATAAATTTGTCTATGAGCGAATGAATGAGTATGTGTGCGTGTGTGTGTGTAAACTTTGATAACAAATGAAATGAGGTTAGAAATATTTTCACATTACACAAAATCTCAAAACAATCTAAACAAACATACCAAAACAACAAGTAAAATTTACATATATACACATGTAAAATGTAACACAGTTTGAATGTCAAACTGTCACACACGCATATTGAGCTGTATACACAAATACATTTACTTCAACACACACACACACACGATATATTCAAAACTATTCATACATAACGCAAGTTATGTGGTTGTATTTACACGTTTTAACATTTTTTTCTCTTGATTTGCGAAAGGGATAGATAGATTAGGTGAGAAGGGAATATTTTATATTTATGTATGTATGTAAGAGGGCCATTCGTGTATTCTATAGTTTTAGCAAAATGGGAAATGCATACAAAAGGAAACGGAAGTTGATATTCCTCACATGTATTTCAATTCTAAACAACAACTATGTTGTATGTATGTACATATATTTATTTGTATGCACAATCACATACAAACAAATTTGCTTGGTTAAGATTGCATTTCACCAAGGAAAGCAAAACTATGCCTGCTTGTATTTTTGTTTTTGCTCGTTTATATGTTTGTCATGGTCTCTCGTTAAAGCAAATATTATTTTCGGTAAAATAATGATATATATTTATTTGTTCAAAATTTTCTAATAATATTTTATGACATATAAAATCATACATATGGTGTCAGAGACGTAAAGTTTTTTAAAAAATAATTTTAAAAAACGTGTTAACAAAAATTTATTTAGATTCCTACTAGCTTTAAGGTCCAATACTATCCTAACGTAGTTTTAAATGCAGAAATATATTCAGAGGAAAATTTAATTATTTTTCCAACGTTTTTTCTTTTCCGTATGAAAAATCCAAAAATCACCTTATCTGTGAATTAGCACATACTCCAGGGAACACATTTTAAAGATTGGGCAAAGAGGCACCAAAAATGGTTCTGCGGGGAAACCCCGATCAAATCGGAAAATCGAAAAAATATGTGTCCATGTCTGCAGATGCACCTCTGAAATTCCTATCCACAGATAACATATTTGCCTATAGTTCCTTTGGAAAAAAATCAAAAAAGTAAAAAAAAAAAAAAAAAACGAAGAATTGGCTCTTTTTTTACTCCACTTTTTACCCTTACACCTTCACAGTTGCATATTAAAAACGGGTTAGTCTTAGATTTGCATGTATTTCATCCTAATCGTAAGTTTCGTTTCCTCTACAACATATTTAGTATTCTTTAAGCCAGTGATTCCCACTAATTTTCACTTCACGGACCCTTTGAGGCGTTTTGACTGGATGACAAATCCCCAAATTTTAAAATATTTTTATATTTAAATAAATCGGAAGATTTTCAGAAAAAATAGTAGTAATAAAAATTCGACAGATGGAATTGAAGAATTTTTAGAATTTAAGAGATTTGCCAGAAAAAATTTTTGGAAGAATCTTTCAATTTAATTTGCTCTAGAAAAACTTAAAAACTCTAGGATTTTGAGGTGTTTTCTATTAAAAAGCTTTTTAGTATCTGTGATTTTTAATAGGAAAAATTGATTCTTAAGCACATTCTGATAATTTTTTTAAGCATTTTCTAAGATTTGTTTTATAAAAAAATTATGTGTATTCAATTAAACAAAAAAGAAATGCTGGAGTCTGAAAAGTCTTAAGAATTGGAATACTACGACTTTTTATCAGTTTCCTTTTTTTGATTTTTTTTAAATGCAATTATGGCAACTGACATGGCAGATTATTTATTATTACCTTCTTATTTTTAAAGAATTTTTTCCGAACTCTTCCCGGACCCCTTTGGATGCAGCTACGGACCCTTAGGGCATCACGACCCCCCATTTGGGAATCATTGCTTTAAGCTCTAAGAGTTTGCCTTGGTATAGTTTCCCAGTTATTTTAGGACACCGATAATAGCCCTTGTTTTTTGAAACCTAAATAAAAATTACATACCCATCTAAAAATCGAAATATATATGAACATACATGATCATACATGGGCTTGTATATAATCAAACATGGGCATACATGGTCATATTCGTCCATACATTGTTCAATATATGACCATACATGATCTCATATATGATCATATATCTTCGGATGCGAAATTTGAGGGTATATGGACGTATATGATCATATACGAGCATACATGAATAATATATGAGCATGTATGATAATATATGCACATATATCACCATATACCCTCAAATTTTGGATCCGAAGATATATGATCATATATGAGATCATGTATGGACGTATATGACCATGTATGCCCATGTATGATCATATACAAGCCCATGTATGATCATGTATGTTCATATATATTTCGATTTTTACATGGGTAGTGAAAAATATTAACTAAATTATTTACAACACATCGCTTACATGTAATTAAGCTCCTTTTTTGCCGATTATTAGCAAAACGATCCTGATATATTAGTTATATTAAACACAATTTTAACTTCCATGAGAATTATTGTGTTGTTCTGTTGTTTTATTTTTCTTTCCTTTTGCTACAGTTGTCATTGTCCTGTTTTAAAATTTAATACATTTCTTAAACTACGATAAACACACGATAAAATTCTAAAATGTTTTTTCTTCTCCTCTCTGTGTTTCTTTAGACTTAAGGACATTCGTATATGAAATTAAAATTTATTAGTCACCTTATGGGTCTACACACGCACACTTACATACAAGCATATACATTTAAGCTTGTTGTGTTTTATTGCATTTATGCATCGTACATTTTACACTTGACACCATTGTATACAATTGGAAGTGTTTGTTGTTATTGTCGTTGGTGTTGGGTAAGTAAATGTATGAGTGAGTTAAATAGTGTAATGTAACAGGAAAGCTTAGTAATTTAGTACTATTTTGTTGAAGAATATATTTTTTTTTTGTTTTAAAAACGTATGATTGTAAATAAAAATTTATACACTTTTTGGAAATTTAATACAAATATTTAATACATATTTTAAAAATTTCTGTAAATTTCTTTTGTTACAAAATTAATTTAAAACAAGTAAAAAAGGCTTATTAAGTTCGGCTATGCCGAATCTTTAAATACCCTCCACCAATATCCTAAAAAAATGTCATCTACTGTTTTGATACAAATAACGTAAAAAACTTTTGAAGTACAATTAAATATGGAGGTGAAAAAATTTTTTGAAGTGAAAAACTTTTTTGGATGCGTAAACAAATTTTTTTGTGGGAAAAAAATTTTGAGGTGAAAAAATTTTTTGTGGTGAAAAAAAAATTTTGTGTTGAAAAAAATTTTTTGAGGTGAATACAAAATATTGTATTATTTATTTCTAAGCGACTGGTGAAAAAAAAGAGGAAATATTTTACTTGACGGTCGTTACTATAAAATTGTACTAAAATACACCAATTTGTATGGAAAATTTTCACTCATAACTTTTTAAACGCTGCACCGATTTTGGTCATTTTCAATACCAAACAGCTCGGGAAGATTTCCAATATTCTGGGTAAAAATTGGCCATTTCAACAGACAGACAGACGGACATCGCTAAATCGACTTTCAAACGGATTGACATGTTACAAACGGATTGGCAAACTAAAATATACCCTCACCATATATGGTGGAGGGTATAAAAATCTTTTTTCACGCTTTAAGTTAGAAAAGTAGTGTAATTAAACTGCTGCTTTTATGATTTTTCGTATATGAAATAATAACACTCATATAGAGTATTCAAAAACCGAAACCGAAAACCGGTCAACCGGTTTCTTTATTTTTAAAAACCGATCGGTTTCGAATATTTTGTAAATTCGAAGAAAACCGGTCTTTTTTGTTCGGTTAGCCGGTTTTTTTAATTACATCACCAACTGGGTTACTTGGTCTCTTTTATTTTTTCCGAAGACTTATAATCGTTTGTTTGGTTATGAAGATTTAGATGTAAGTCTGATATATTCCGATGAAGACTTAACTTTGGATATTCCAAATTCAAATAGTTTAATTTCTGATCTAAATAACACAATAAACAGTATTCAAAATCCTAAAAAAGAGACTGTACAAAATCATTCATCATTATATAATGATTTCATATATCTTGATAAATGCGACAAAAGAACTGAAAAGTTGGAAAATTTATATAATTTTCTTTTGACTATTTGTCCAACATCTACTATTTGTGAAAGAGTATTTTCCACTTCTAGCTTTATCAAAAGCAAACAAAAAAATCGTCTTAAAACGAAACATTTAAATTGCATATTATTTCTTAAATATTATTTTAGAACTGAAAAATAGATTTTGTTTTCACATATTTAAAATGTAATATTTAAAAAACTTATTTAATGCCAAACGTTTAAAACGTTCAAATTACTAACGTACCTAATTTTACCCAATTTACAAACGTAATGATCTCTATTCATTTGATATGAATATAGTTTTATAAAATTAATTTTAAGATATTATATTAAAAAATATTAAAAACAATAAATGAAATGTTGAAATGAAATACAATAAAAAAATTATTTTTTTTTTCGAAGTATGTATTTTTTTATTTTTATTATTTTATATATTAAATTTCTGTTTTTTTTTACATAATTAAAAAATTATATAAGCTTTTTATTCAAATTAAAAAAAAACCGGTTGACCGGTTTTTTCTGCAAAAACCGAAACCGGTTTTTTTAAATTCTATTTTTCGAAGAAAACCGAAACCGGTTTTTTCAAAAGGCCGGTTTTTTGAATACTCTACACTCATACGTCATATATGGACGATTGAATTTTGTAAAAGTGTTATGAGGCGTATGAGTGTTATAATTACTCATATTGAAATTAATAACACTCATACGTTTAAGTAAAACAAAATATATATTTAAATTACCCAAAAAAAAAAATTAAGCAAAATTCTTAATTTAGTACCATCATTTTGTGTTTGTTAAAGTACCCTTAGAAAAATAACGAATTTATTATCCCTGTTGTAAATACTAAATGTATGATTTTATTATTGTATGTGGTCAGGTCGTTAATTTTGCATGCACATGCAAAACAATTATATAGAAACCAAGTGGTATATTTTACTCCAAATGTACACTATTATATTATTTATACACATACATCATGTTGTATGCTGGTCATTCAAATATATATATATGTATTCAGTTTGTACGGTCAATGTAATAAATATATATCAATCAATCAAACAAACATTAAAAGGGGTAGATCAGTTGGGAATAAAAAAAAAATATCAAAAATACAGATAAAGATTTAGGAAAATTTGAAATAAATTTATTTGAGAGATTTGAGAAATTTAATTAAATCATTATGTATCTACTACCGGTACTTTAGAAATTATTAAAATAAAATCGAAAAACTCAACTAAATTCAACTGTGGTTACTATACCCTAAAAGTTTTCAAGGCCGTGAAATTTTTGTTAAATACACTTACCAAAAAAAGTATTTAATGGCAACTGAGCCCAGCGGTATTTTTTGCTTATCTTAGCAACACGTGTCGTATAGTACAATGAAAAAATTAGTAATGGCTACTAAATTTTAGTAAAATTTTTGCAAAGTGGAAAAAAGTGTAAAAAAGAATTACTAAATATTATTAATATTAGTACAATCAAATTACAGTAGTTTTCCGATTTAACGAACCTACATCGCATTTAACGAACACCCAAATTTTTTGTACTGAGTACCTTATATAACGAACAAAAATTTTATTTTGTACTCGGTATAACGAACAAATGTAAAATTAAATAAAAAACACAATTGCTACCAAAAAATTACTAAGAATGAATGTAAGTAAAAATGTTAGTTTTCTTCATTTGATGGTTTTGTTTGATATCATTTGAGAGTCAGTTGTGAGAAGTAATTTGTGCTAGAAACATCAAAATGGGTAAAAGAAATAGATTATTCTTAAAGGATAAAGTAAAAATTATAGATGATCATCGAAATGGTTTGCGGGTTACAGATTTATGCAAAAAAAAGGGCTGCAAAAATCCACCATTAGTACAATCCTTAAATCAAAGTAAAATCTTTTGATGGAATGTTGAAAACAGTAATTTTTGGTATCGCAATAGAAGAGCTATGTATAAAGCAAGGTGTGTTCCCGAGAATGGAAAACAAACTTTTTCAATGGTTCCTCATGCAACGCAATTGTCATATTTCTGTATCTGGAACAGCTTTGCAATACAACGCCAAAGAAATTCACAAGAAAATTTATGGAGGACAGTTTAATGCAAGCCATTGTTGGCTAACCAGATTTAAGAAAAGGTTCGGCATACGAATTTTAAAGCAGAGTGGAGAAAAACTTTCGTCTAATGCAGATGAGGTAGAACCATTTAAAAGGAAATTTAAACAAGTTATTATAGAAAATAACCCACCAAAAGACGCCATATTTAATGCAGACGAAACCGAAAAAAAAATTACACCTTTATTAATCGGCAAATCTCAAAAACCACGTTTATTCCGCAATAAAACACTGCCTGTTGACTACGCTCACTTTAAAAATGCTTGGATGACAAGTACGCTTTTTAAAAATTGGTTTTTCGAAAAGTTCGTTCCACAGGTAAGATTGAAAAATCTCTCACTACATTTAAATCTTACTACATTTTTAACTCTAGGTGGAAAAGTTTCTTGCCGAAAACAATTTACCCATTAATGCCATCTTACTTTTGGATAATGCGCCTTCTCATCCACCCGCAGAAGAAATGATAAAGAGAACAAATTCTGGAAAAATATGGGTGATGTACATACATGCCACCAAATGTAACACCCTTGATTCAAGCCAATGGACCAAAATGCTATTCGCTTGCTAAAACAGCATTGCAAAAACAGTCTTTTATCACGACACTTTGCAGCTCATGGGCAAAATGTTAACACATTCTTAAAACAATTTAGCTTATACGAAGCGTCGATGGCATTATAATCAGCATGAAAATGAATTTATGAGCATTCCCTGGTAAAATGCTGGAAAAAGTTTTTGGAGGAAAAGGACGATTTTGACGAAGAGGACAATCTGCCTTGGGCATCGTTTTTACGTCAAAACGAAGAGAGTGTAGTAATTAGAACTGGAGTCAATTTGCTAAGATTAACTTTTCCAAATGTAAGTCCAAATTAAATGTTAAACTTTCTAAATTATAAAATTAACTAATTTAATGTTTTCAAATTAACATTTAATCAGGTAGATATATCAGCTGATGATTTGAATGATGGATTGAAAATTGCCCTTTACCCAAAGATGAAGACATAACCGATGAACAAAATGAAGGTGAAGAAGAGCTGGAAGGAACTGAAATTCAGGAGCCCAAAATAAAACACGAAGATTTCATTACGCATTTCGAAATTTGTATTAAATGGGCTTAACAAAACAAAATTAGTGGCTCAACTTTTATGCTTTTGAGAGAGCTTCAAGAAGAAGCCATTAAAAGAAAGATATCAATTCCAAAAAAAAACAGACTGTGCTTAGCCAGTTTTTTAAAAAAATTATATTTGTATTACAGTACTTTATGAATTTTTCTTTTACTTATATGTTAATGAAATATGTATTTTTTTAATAAAATATTAAAAATACTACGTAACTTAGTACTGGATATAATGGACAATTCACTTTAACGAACAGGCCTGACAACAATTAGGTTCGCTAAATCGGAAAACTACTGTAATATAAAAATATGGTAAGCGCTACTAAATTGTAGTAAATTGCTGTAAACTCAAAGAATTGTAAAATATAGCAAAATTTTAATTAAAAAAAAAAAATATTAATATGCACAGATGAACTCATTTATTTTTATATACTCTTGTTACACTTTAAAGCTGCTAATTTCTTTTGAAATTGTCTAACGAATTCGAATATACAAATTTTAATTTTGTTTTTATCGAACAACAATTTTTTTTTTTTTTTTCAAAACCCATCTAAAAATCGAAATATATATGACCATACATGATCATACATGGGCCTGTATATGATCATACAAGGGCATACATGGTCATATACGTCCAAACATTGTTCAATATATGACCATACATGATCTCATATATGATCATATATCTTCGGATCCGAAATTTGAGGGTATATGGACGTATATGATCATATACGAGCATACATGAATAATATATGAGCATGTATGATAATATATGCACATATATCACCATATACCCTCAAATTTCGGATCCGAAGATATATAATCATATATGAGATCATGTATGGGACCATGTATGCCCATGTATGATCATATACAAGCCCATGTATGATCATGTATGCTCATATATATTTCGATTTTTAGATGGGAAAATATTTTACCCAAAATTAAAAGAAAAAAAAATTCAGAGGCTTAAAAAATAGTTAAAACAAACGAATTAATAATTTTGTTAAAATTTTTGTTTTTAAAAATATTTTTAATAAATTGTTTATATTTTAAGGTCAAATTTTAATTGTTTTAAGGGCTGATTTTTAAAACTAAAAAAATTGTTAGTTCTATTTTAAGAGGTTGTCCTATTTTTGCACTTTAGTCGGTTGTTAAAAGTATATTAACTTCCGACCGCTTTTTTCAAGCTATGTAGCATTTTAAGGCAATTTAGGTTTGTATGTACAAGTTTTTATTATTAGAAATAACATTTCCTTCAATATTTAATTTTTTTTAAATTAGTAAATTTTTTGCTAATTTTAGTAAATTGGTTTTCAAAAATTTGTAGAACGATTTCTGAAGTTAGCAACAAAAATTTGTAAATATTCTATAAGAGTTCTGTAATTTGTAAAATGTAAATAGCAAAAAAATTTACTAAATAATAATTTGTTTACTAAAAATCAGTACAAAAAAATATAAGGTGGGATTGAAAACTGTTTAAAAATTTTTTTAATAACTTTTTTCTCTGAGTGTAAGGAATATGGTATGATAAGGCACTTTAATTCCTATAAAATTGTACACCCAGAAAACAGATAAATTCTGACAACTGAATATTTAGTTGACTCAATTGGCATTGAGTCAACTGAAATTATATTGTAACAGTCTCATTTGGATTTCTGCTGTCGTAACCAAAAAATTTGGTTATCACAATCGAATCATTGGATTGGCTACAAATCCGGTTGTCAACAAGAATCTGTTTTCTCTGTGTATGTATTCTACAATTATTTAAATAGTAATAACAACCATGGTACATTTGATTATGCTATTCTTTTAGATCTTAGACCTTTGCTTTGAGAGATATGTAGATTTCCTTTATAATTTTAAATAATCTCTATTAAATATTGAATCATTTATTATATTTCTTTAGTTTAAAAACATTTCAAAAACACCTTAACTTGAATGCATTGATAATAATAATTTAAAAAAAAAACATATTTTCTTCTTTATAAAAGTGATGATGACAATGTCATCAATTGCATGTCAATTTACTTGTAATACAAAGTAAATAAAAAGTATAATATTATGGGGATGGTTTTCTTATGACAAAAATTACTTTTAAGTAATCAATCTCTTGAATTTATCGTATACAGAGTAAATCGTCATAGTTAAATCAACTGTTCGTATAATATTGGTTTATTGATTTATTTACCTTTTAAAGAAATCGAGTTATTTTTTTATTACAAATAATAAACACAGTTTGAAAATTATTTATAGCTCTATTTATTTATAACAGGCTTTAAAATTACAGAAAAACACGTTAATAACACACTTTATTTACACGATGTAGATAGACTAAACGTAAGCCACACTTTAGTTCTTGACCCTTTAGCGTTTTATTATCAACTGCACTTGCTTTGTCACCTTGCTGGCGTATATGCGGATAAAAATAACTAGAATATGGCAGCACCGTCTGGAAGCTGCATACTGGCAACTTTGAGAATGTTCTTTTACAGTTTGACATAAGAAGCATTAGTTGCTATTTAATTGTTTTATATTTTAGGGCTATTATATGGGGATTTGTGTTTCTACGAGAAAACGGAATTTCTGTAACAATATTTGTTTAAATATTTTATGAGTCTTAATACATATATTAACATTTTCAGACCTTACTTCATCATTTTATAAATAGTAAATAGAGTAAATTTTGGGCATACAAACATTTAGAGATCGATTTCCATCCATTTAGGATAATTTTCGACCGTGGGGATTTTTGATAACCGGGGAAGGGTAAAATATATTTTTGGCTGTAGTTGAAATGAATAACATCCCTGGGCTGTGGAGATAGATTTTCATCCCTCTGGGGCGAATTTGATGTGTGGGTATTTTGGGGATTTTTCATTTAGTGTACAGTAAGTTAAAGGATATTCGTAGAATGGAAAAGTCGCGTAAAATTATTCCAAATCGGGGAAAAAAACTTTTAAAATCGGTTAACACATTCGCGGCCATGCCACACTTAGAGAAAGGATTAGTTGCAATTCGATCAAAACTATGAAAATTTATTTGTAAGGATTTTGTTTTATTTAAAATAACCATAAACCATAGTCCATTTGTATACCAAAAATATGGCATTGGGAATTAAAAAGAGGAAAAAGGAACCAAAAAAGGATACTATTATCCAATTATTGGTATTTCCAATCAACTTTACGAAATTTCGATGAGTAGAAGAAACCATTTATTTATTGAATATATTAGAAATTTGTTACAATCTTTCAAATTTTTTAAAAAAATTTCGATATTCCAAAGTGGTAATAACAACTACGGTTATTCTGATCAAATATATAATTTAATGAGGGTTTCAGTTGACCCAACCGAATTGTGGATTGTATTGATAATAATGATTGGTCAATAATGATTGGTATTGATAAACAAATTTTATACTTACATTTCTTTTCCTAACAAATTGTTTAAATTCAAAATTAGCTATAAAAATTCATAATTGTTTGTGGTGTAGTAGGTAGAGAGGTAGCTCAGTACTCAGAATTTCCGAGTTTAAATCCCGGAAAAGGCAAACATTTAAGTTTTATTTTTTTTTTTAATTATAATAAAACATTCAAATGTTTAAATGGCAAATATATAAAAGAAAATTTAAATTAGATGTGATGCAGTAAGCAAGATTGTGATCTATGAATCTGATTGCCCAGGTTCGATACCGGAAAAAATTTAAAATAATTTTTTTCTTAAAATAAAATTTTGTGGAACGTAATAACTTTCTGTGGAATATAAATATTAAATTGTACAATTGATTGGCTTTCACAACTAAAAATATTATTTAATAGGAAAAAAGTTGTCGTAACCGCCAGAATTCGATTGGCAACAAATTCGATGGTTATAGAAAAATATTTGGGCAGTACGGTATATACCCTCAAGACGGGATTTCCCGAGATATCCTATGTTACCAATTTGGAATTGTGGCTAAGACATAACGAAAATAACCGAAAAATTAAGTTGTTATAAAACTTCTCATATTTAAATTTGTTTCTTAGTTCCAATAATTTTGCTCCAGTCCTGGATTAATTATCTTCAGTAATTCGGAAGATATAACCTATAACGGCATTTTATATAAAAATTATTACACAAAGGGATCATGCGAAAATTACCTACACAGGGAAAACAGATTCATTATGACAACTAAATTTTTTGCCAACCGAAAAATTCGGTTGGGGCTACCGATATATTTGTTAGTGGCAACATAAATTCGGTTAATACAACAGAAATTCGGTTAATACAACAGAATTTCGGTTAAAGCAAAAGATGTCAATTGTGCCAGGATATATTTGATTACCACAACCAAATAATGCAGTTGCTGTAACCAAATTATTCAGTTGGCAAGAAATTCGGTACTCATCAACGAATATGTTTTTTCTGTTTTACCGCGATTGTATTAATGTCTTTCATCTCCAACAAGCGTCAAAATTTTTCTTGTTTCGAAAAATAACCTAAATTTTTTACTGCTAATTTATATCGGGTTTTTAGTGAATTTTGTTAATATGAACACGAATATGACAAAATCGGTTTAAAATTTTTCGAAATATGGCAACTTATTTTCTTTTAATGAAATTGTGTTTTTTGGTTGTTAATCTATAAATTTAAAAAATAAATCTTTAAATTTAAAAAATATATATAAACAAATTTATAGACAAATAGTAACACAAATCCAAAACAGTCGGCAGTGGCAGTGTATTCTATAGTCGGCATGCCCGACTTTAACTTTTTATGAGTTTTATTCAGTTTAATTTCTTCGACCTTTTTAATACAAATTCCAGGTAATAAGCTTGAATACTTATTACCTGGAATTTTTATGAGTTTTTTTATTTTACAAAAATGATGGTGATAATCCCAATAAATTGCATGTCACTTTATTTGTACTACCAAGTAAATAAAAAATATCTTATGGTTTGCTTATGGCAAATATTAATTTTACTGAAGTTTTTAAATCATAAAATCATACACTCACAATATATTTTCCGTTACCGACTGTAGTTTATTTAAAAAGTAATACGTAGAGTTTGTTTTTAAATGAAGAATCAATTGAAATTCATAGGAATATATTTTTTAACTATAAGAATCAGTCATTCAAAAAAACAAACTATAAAAATTTACAGACATTTAGTAGGATTTAATAGTTACTGTTTAATGTAAAATTTTATGTTTTCTGTTTCTAACAATATAAATTCATTTTTTTTTTACCAAAATAGTTTGTTTATATAGAAAATTATTTCAATAAAAAATACAAGAAATTATTCAAATATAGATACACACATAAAAAATAAAAATATATACATCTGTGTGCATTGTGTGTTTTGTAAAATTACATACAAATAAAACAAAATTTTCAAATTTGAAAAACAAACCACAAAAATCGTTTTTTTACGTTTTGTTAGTTAAAAATTGAGGGTTATTTTAAACGACTTTCGATTTTACTACTTTTGTCGATTATTAAACAATGATTGAAAAAAAAACAACAAAATGGTCTGACTAAAATCAAAAATCAGTAGTTCTCTTATTTTCAATTAATTTAATATGTATTTTATATTATTTTTAACGAAATAATATTGTGTGTGTAGTTAAATAAAATATATGCTATATTTGATTAAAAATTCTTTTTTATAGACATTTTTAGATTAATTAAAATTTTTTTGTTAAAATATATATGATTTTAGTTAAAACAAATAGTTTAGTATTTACACTAATAGTTCAAT
This sequence comes from Eustalomyia histrio, assembly GCA_949748255.1. NCBI lineage: Eukaryota > Metazoa > Arthropoda > Insecta > Diptera > Anthomyiidae > Eustalomyia > Eustalomyia histrio. The sequence goes on along the minus strand of OX456526.1, from coordinate 127,001,824 downwards.
ATTTCAACATTTTAAATTTCGTTTTTGTACATTAAAAATATGTAATTATAAACATTTTTCAAAAATGATTTCTATTAAATTTAATGTTGTTTCTACATAATTTTGAAATTTTTTCTTTGGGAGTATTTTTATTGCATTTTCTTTTAATACAATATTAAACTAGGAAACCGAAAACTAGTGATACATTATGGAAAATCTTCTTGGTTTTTTATTTTTAAATTTTAAACACCATATTATCATCAACGCAATTTGCACAAGTTTATGGCGTCTTATTATAAAAAGGAAAACAATCGATTGATATTTGGTAAACAAAAACCACCATTATTTACACAAAATGATACGAGTGCAAGTAGAAGAAGCAGAAGAACAAAAACAATTGAACAACAGCAACTTACAATATGATAAAAACAAAATACAAAAAAAAATACACAGAACATTGAACAAGATTTAAGAATGTATATATGATTGCACACTAGTTAAAGATGTAAGTGTATGTAAGCATGTTTGTGTAAGTGTACGAGTATATGAACATTATCTACACTTACACATATTGTCGTTGTTCATATCACCACAAAACAGATGTCAGTTAATGTATTGAGTGTAAATGAAAGCTTTAGAATATGATTCTAACAGTTGTAATTGATGTGAGTGTGTATTGTGGCACATAACTGTCTATAAATATCTATGTATAGTATATATTGTGTGTATTGACTGACATGAATATTTGAGTGTAATAAATTGTAAAGTTCTAAACCATAATGCACCAAATGCCACTTTGGGTTAAAAACTGTTTAAAAGGCGCGTACCATGTTATTTTTATTGTTGTTCATTTTGATGTTGTTGTTGGTGGTGTTCTTGTTGTATTCCTTATATTACTTACACACCAATACACATGTTTAGACATTAAATTCAACAGTATGTTATTGCATGTATGCGTGTGTGTGTTTGTGTGTGCATGGGTTTTTGTATACACTGAAAAATATAAAACGCGCCCAAAATTATTGCTACAAATTAAAAAATGTTCACATGAATTGAAAAAAAAAAATAGAATAATTGTAATCGAATCGAAAAAAAAATTATATAAATCTGAATTTGAAAAATTATATAACCGGGTAGAAAATTGCTAAAAATCACTAAATGTTGCTAAGAATTCTAAAAGCTGATTAAAAATCGTTACATCGATAGTAAAATTTTGAAATCAATAAAAATTAATGAAAACGTTGAAACAAGAAACGATACAAAATCAGTAAAAGCTATACCGTCAGCTGAATTGTAAAAGGGCGTAATATTACATTACTTTTTCAAAGGAGAAGCAAAAATCGTCGGCTAATATGAACATTTTTTTTAATAAAACTAACAGAACGTTAAAATTTTGTAAAGAAAATTTCTTCACAAAATTTTAGATTTAATGTCCAAAGCAGATGTCTTTCAAACTTTTTGTTCAATTTTCAAATACATGGGCAATGTTTCAAATGAAAGTAGCTTTTTCTTTTTTACGAAGATTAGCTAAAATTTGTCTAATTTATCCCAAACTAGGTAACGGTATTGGGAGGGGGGGGGGGTTTAGGTGTTGTTTTCCTATATGGAAAAATTTTTTCATTGACCAGTTTATAATTTTATTGAAGATTATAATTTTATTGAAATGATTTTTCATATATTTTTTACAGTGGTCTTTGACATGCAAACCCGCTGTACGTTATTATTACTACTATTACTAGGTGGCAGGACATTTAGTTCATTGCCATTCTTGAACTAGTTCATTCATCTAGTTCACTTGGTAATTCAGCAATTTGTTTCAATTATTCATAAGATTATACAGGTTGGTTGAAAAGTTCCTGCGCTCACCAAGAGATGACACTGCTAGCTCCAAACTTTTTTTTCCTCAAGTTGGTATAACTGTCCTGAGAACACATGTAAAGTTGCAAGTCATTCTGTCAATTCTTTCTTTGTTTACAAGCCATTTGAAGTTGACGTGTCATTGATTTTTTTTAATATGGAAAAAATTTAATATCGTGCAGTCATTAGATTCTTTGTTTTGAAGGGTTTAAAAGCAAAGGAAATTTATGAACAATTGTTAGAAGTGTATAAGGAGTCGTCACCTTCAAAACGCACCGTTGAATTTTGGGCTGGTGAATTTAAACGTGGTCGTACCAGCCTTAAAGACGATCCACGCGAAGGACGACCAAAAACTGCAACCACAGCAGAAATCATTGAGCAGGTTCATAATATCGTAAGTGAAGATCCAAGTTTGACTAAGCGTGAAATTGCTAATGCCATAGGCATCTCAGAAGAACGAGTACTCCATATTTTACATGAAGAATTACGTATGAAAAAACTGTTTGGAAAGTTAGTGCCGCACACATTAACAATTCAACAAAAACTGGATCGAAAACAAATTTCTCAACGTAATTTGGAGCGTTTTAAGCCGAATAAAACCGACTTCTTGCGTCGTTTTATAACTATGGATGAGACTTGGATCTACCACCATGATCCTAAATTGAAACAAGAACGTTTACAGTGGACTGAAGCTGGTTGTTCAGCTCCAAAGCAGGTGAAGTCACAACGATCAGCAAAGAAGGTTATGGCATCAGTTTTTTGGGATGCAAAAGGAATTTTGTTGATTGATTATCTTTAGAAAGGTAAAACAATCAACTCTGAATATTATTGCAGCCTTTTGGATGAGCTGGATAAAAAAATTCGTGAGAAAAAAGTGTTTTGACGATGGCTAAATTCAAAGAATTAAAGTACGAATTGTTTGAACATCCACCGTATTCACCATATTTGGCTCCCAGTGACTACTATATTTTCAGAAATCTCAAAAAACTCCTTCGTGGAATCATTTTTCGTCGAATGAAGAGGCCTAGCAGCCGTAGACGGTTATTTTGCAGAGCTTCCGGAAAACCTTATAAGGATGGGGTAAAATTATTGGAAGATCATTGGAACAAGTGTATTGAGCTTCTAGGAGATTATATTGAATAAAAAATATATTTCGTAACAAAAACAGTATTCTTTCATTTCGAGCGCAGGAACTTTTCAACATACCTGTATTGATCAATGGTTTGTTTGACATTTCTAAATAAAAGCAATTAAAATGGTACTTGTTCGTACTTCGTTCGCTATTGCAATTTTGTTTTTTTTTTAACTCGTTAAATTTTCGAAAAATATATTAATTTTTTCATATAATCGAATTTTACCTATTCCTAATGTTCCTACGATTAATTTAATATATATTCCCCATTTTTAAATATACTTTCCCTATTTGGGATTTGGTTTTCTAATTTTAACAGATTTTATTCATTAACGGTTTTGTCAGTTTTTAATAATTCGTAAATATTTTCCTCTTTTAGCAATTTTAATAGATTTTTTTAATTTGCTTTTGTACAATTTGAGCGATTTTCATCTATATTTACCCACACTTACATGGTTATTTGGTCCTGGAAAATTTCAGAATTCCCACCGCCACTAAGGCTAAATGGAAACCAGTATATTTTTAACTTCCCAGAGGGGATTTTTTTATTTCGGTATAATATGTAAAATTCATGCCAATTTGGTACTATTTTAAGTTCTTTGGTACCTTGTATGATTATATTTTGTAGATTTCATTCCTTTTTAAAATCAATGTTTATATTTAATGTTTTTTTGATTTTGGTACTTTTCTAGACTTTGGTGATTTTTTAAATTTTGATACATTTTTAAATTTGGTACAATATCCTTATATTGTTTAATTTTGCTACCATTTAAGATTTTGGTACTTTTTAGATTTGGTACTTTTTAGTATAAAGGTATTTTAAGATATTGGTACTTTTAATATTCCACTATTTAATTTGTTGCTAATTAAGATTATTGTGTTTTTTAGATTTTGGTACTTTTCTAGATTGGTCATTTAATTAAATTTTTTACTTTTAAAGATATTATTTAATTTGGATACCTTTTAAGAGTTTGGTACTTTTTAGAGTTGAGTAATTATTAGGATGTTGGTTTTTTAAGATTTTTGGTACTTTTAATATTCCACGATTAAATTTTTTTGCCAATTAAGATTTTGGTACTTTTTAGGATTTTGGTAATTTAAAAAATAGCACACATAACTTTGATGCTATTTCAGTTTTTGGTACTTATTAAAATGCAGGTTTAATTTACGTAAAATGAAAAAGGTAAACAAATTTTAATTTGGGAAAAAATCGTTAAAATTTCTTTTAACCTTACTAGCAGAAGAGAATTAATATTAAAAAATGTATGTAAAGGGTTTTCCAATAGGTACCTAACAACTTTGAATGTAATTTGTGAACGCACTATTTCACTGATCATCTAACTGTTACATTCCTTTTTTAGTAAACTCAACATTTTCATCATGGTAAAGTACACGAACGAACAACGTATGCAAATTATAAAAATGTACTACCGAAATTCGAAGTCGGTGACCGCAACTTTAAGAGCAAAATCATCTTCAGTGACGAAGCTCATTTTTGGCTCAATGGGTTCGTCAATAAGCAAAATATGCGATATTGGTTTGTTGAAAATCCACATGTGCTTCATGAATCACCACATCATCCACAAAAAATAACTGTTTGGTGCAATTTGCATGCCGGCGCCGTCATCGGGCGATATTTTTTCGTCGACAATACGATCGTTCTCGCGCCATGATTACCGATTACTTTTGGCTCGAATAGGAAAACATGGACGACATGTGGTTTAAACAGAACGGTGCCACAAACCATACTGCACACGTTACAATCGCATTATTAAGGAGTGAGTTTGATAAGCGTGTTGTATCAAGAAATGGACCAGTCAATTCGTCGCCTCGTTCGTGCGATTTAACGCTTCTAGACTTTTATCTTTGGGGCTACGTCAAATCGTTGATCTATGCCAACGACGACGTTGGAAGAACTCAGAGCCAACATTAAACGCGAAATAGCGGCAGTTACTGCCGAAATACGTGACCAAGACATCGAAAATTGGATTCAACGAATCGACCGCTGCTGACGTGCCCGCGGTGGCTATATGAACGAAGTCGAGTTCCATTCATAAATGTTTTGATTGTATTCCAAGTCGATCATAAAGTTTTGGAAATATCTCAAATGGTTTGCATTTTAATTAAAAAAAAAAGTTGTCAAGTTTTTATTGGAAAACCTTATACTTTTTAAAGTTAAAAACAGGTCTTTTGTGTAAATATTAGATTAAAATTTGTTAATATAGCGATTTTTTTTTAATTTGATCTGTTTTTATGTAAATTAAAGTATTTAGACATTTTGGCGATTTTTTTACTTTAAGCGTTTTTTTGTCCTAGATTAAAGCATTTTTATAAAATATAAACAATTTTAATATAATTTTTTCCGCTAAATCAGGATTTTTCAAACAAATTTAATCGATTGTAATTTTTTTTTTAGTTTTTAGATTTTATCATTGAAGATTTGTACTAATTTTGGATTTAATTTTTTTTTTTTTTTATAATTTAAGCGATTTTAACTTTTCTCAGTGTAACAGAAGAAATATAAGTATGTACTATGAATGTGATGATGGGTTTGCATTATTTCTTTATTGTATACACATCAAATCACTCTGTATTCAGTTACAACTACTGTTGGCTGGTTTTATTGTAATAGCAAGTAATGCGTCAATATGTGGCCTTAAATGTTGGTTGTTCTATACCACTAACATACAAATACACTCAGACAAAATGTTTTTTTTTTTTTTTTGTTCGTCGATTTGCTCTTCCATTAACCCAGTTTTTAAAAATGTGTATTTGGTTGTTTGTTAGATGTAAGCTTGTGTGTGAGAGTATGTGTATTTGGATGTATGTTTCTTTTTGCAATTAGAAAGAAATATATTTTACATCAGATTTTGACAGTTGTTTTCTATAGTTACAAATGGTACTGGATTTTAAAGGAACAAGTGTTGAAAAGCTCCAAAACACCATTATGGCTTTAATTATAAATTCTATGGGTTTAGATTGACGATAATGGCTTTGGTGGGGATAACATGCTAGAATTGATAGTTATACACTAAGTTATCTTTATTTTTGTAATTCTTACACCCAGAGAAAAGATTGGTTGAAATTCGATCAAAACCGTTAACATTTATTTGTGAGGATTTAATTTTATTTGAAATAACCTAAAATCCATTAATGAAGCAAAAATGTTGTATTTAAAATTAAAAAAAGGGAAAAGAAACCAATAATCAATCTTATTATTCAATTATTGGTATTTCCAATTATCTGAAAAAATTAAATTCGTTTAGTATTTGTGTGCGTTGGAAGCAACCATTGATTAAGTGAATTAATTAGTAATTTGGTACAATCTATCAAATTTATTAAAAAATTGTCGATATTCAAAAGTGATAACTACAAGTACGGTTATTCTGATCAAATGTAACATTTAATTAGGGTTTCAGTAGAAGCAACCGAATTGTGGATTGTATTGATAATAGACGTCACTAATGATTGGTAATGATAAACAAATTTTATAGTAATATTTGTTTTCCTAACAAATTGTTTAAATTCAAAATAAGCCATCAAAATGTATAAGTGTTTGTGGTGTGGTGGATAGAGAGGTAGCTCAGTAATCAGAATTTCCGAGTTCAAATTCCGGAAAAGGCAAACATTTAAGTTTTTTTTTTTAAATTATAATAAAAAAATTCAAATGTTTAAATGGCAAATATATCAAAGAAAATTTTAATTAGTTGTGGTGCAGTAAGCAAGAGTGTGATCTATGAATCTGATTGCCCAGGAAAAAATTAAAAATAATTTGTTTTTTTAATAAAATTTTGTGGAACTTAATAATATTTCTATGAAATATAAATATTAAATTGTACAACTTAATATTGGCTTTCACAACAAAAAATATAATTTAATATGAAAACAGTTGTCGTAACCGCCAGAATTCGATTGGCAACAAATTGGGTGGACACATCTAATACTGTTTTCTGGGTTTAGATAATAAAAAAAGTGGCAATTACAAGATATTTAGAATGCGTTATGTTTGATAAGAATATCACAGATATTACAACTGCGGGAAATAATATTACTAATTAAGAAGTTTTTTTTCAAAATTTTGAAGGATATTTTGCAAGTAATAATAAGCTTACGGTTCCACTGCTGGCTACAGTAGACGAATTTGAGTGCCTCTGATCTCATAGAAAGTAGTTTCCAAGTTATATGGTCTTTTTCTTAGTCACGTGACTACACAAAGAAAAAAGATTCTTGCAGACAACCAAATTTATTGATTTATTTTGGCATTTTATCCTAAGGAAAGATGTTTAAGAGCCATTCACTGAATCCATTTATATATTTTTTTTGGTGAAAATGCCAAAATAAATCAACTAAAGGGAAAAAATGCAATATTTTTTTTGCCAAAAAAAAAATACTAATTAATATGTTTCGGTTGTGAGAAAAACATCTTTTATTTTATTCGAAAGCTAAAAGTCCCTCAGAATCTAAGTCTTATTTTTAAAGAATCCCTCTCAGATTATGAATACATTGTCCTTTAGAAAAGCCCCTCTAGTTGTAAGAATTTTATCATTAAAACCTTTGGACTGTAGGCGTTTTTTCTGTAGGAACAGTTTCTTTCTATAGAAAACTTAAATATTAGGGCTACAGAAAAATTCTCCTATTCTGCCAAAATTTTTCAGTGTAAATTCTTAGGATATTCCATTTTCTTCGTATAGGAAAACCCTCAGATTTTGAAGACCCCTCTCTACAGAAATGCATTTAAATTTTGAGGAATGTTTTCTATTAAAAAATTCTCAGAAAAAAGTTTATAGAAAAGGAATCAGGTTATTAGCAGTTGTTAGTTCAGAAAAACTTAGAGATTTTGGGAACTTTTTCTTAAGCAAAAACTTTTAGATTCAGACAACTTTGCCAGTAGAAAAAACCTTAGATTCTGATTACTATTTTCTACAGATAAGCCATAAAATTCTTAAAACATTCCGCTATAGAAAAACCCTAAAGCTCTGATTCTGATAACTTTTTCTAATATAAAAAAAAAAAATCGGAAGTTGAAAACCTACATAAGAATTTCTATAAAAAATCCTTATATTTTAAGATTTTTTTTCTTTAGAAAATATCGCAGATTCTAAGGATTTTTTTCTTTAAAATAATTCTCAGATTCTGAGAACATTTTCCCTCAGAAAAACCCTTTGATTTTCAGAACTTTTTCCTATAGAAATACCCTCAGACTCTGAAGAGTTTTTCAATATAAAAACTCTCAGCTTCTGAGGACTTCTTTCATTCGAAAAATTCTCAGATTCTTAGAACTTTTTTCCTTAGAAAAATTTATTTTTTTTATTTTATATTTATATTAATCATATAACTACAAATTATATATTAATACCCTAACCGAGCACTAGCAACAAAGGCCATCGGCTCGTTGTAGCGGAAACAGACCAGAGCCTCTGGTGGGAATTGAACCCACGACCCCCGTACTGATAAGCTAGCACGCTGTCGACTAGCTTACCGGGGCGCTCCTTCCTTAGAAAAATTCCTCCGAATTTGACAACTTTTTCTTATAGAAATATCCTCATACTCTGAAGAGTTTTTCGATATTAAATTCTCAGATTCTGAGGGTGTAGAAAAATTCTTAGGTTCTTTAGAAAAATTCTTAGATTCTGAATACTCTTTTCTTTAGAAAAATTCTCAGGTTTTGATGTTTTTTTTTCTATAGAAAAACTCTCAGAGTTTGAAAACTTTTTCCTATAGAAATACCCTTAGAATTTGAAGACTTATTCGATTGAAAAATTCTCAGGTTCTGAGAAATATTTCCTTTAAAAAAACTACTTTAGGAAACATTTTCATATAAAAAATTACTACGTTTCTGAGGATTTTTATATATGGAAAAAAATTCAGTGAAAAAACCTTAGATTCGTAGGACTTTTTTTATTAAACTCTCAGATTCTATGAAATTATTCCGGCAGTCAAATTCTCAGATTGTAAGAACTTTTTTCTTCAGAGAATTTTAGATTCCGGTACGGTTTTTAAAAATTTTCTTTTGGGTTCCTACAGAAAAAACCTCAGATAATGGTGACTATTGATTATATAAACATGGACATATTTTTAGAAAAATGTCCTCAGAATCTTAACTTAATATATTTTCTTTTTTTTTTAATTATTAATAATGTTATCATAATAAATGATACATAATAAATGATACATTAAAAATAATAAATCAAAAATAAAAAAAAAAGTTTTTTTTTTTTTAATGGATACGGAGTAATTTTTATTTATATTAACTGGATTATGCCTATTTAACAAATTCGATTGCATCTACCAGCCTTTTATATTATTTAGTTGGAATAATTAAATATATCGATAGTTACCAACAAATACACTCACAATATTATTTCGTTAAAAATAATCTTAAATACATAATAAATTAATCCAAAAAACAATCGAAAAGAGGACTATTGATTTTTCATTTTGTTGTTTATTTTCAACCATTGTTCAATAATCGACAAAAGTAGTAAAAACAATCGAAAGTCGTTTAAAATAACCATCAATTCTTAACTGACAAAAAGTAGAAAAAAAATATTTTTGTGGTTTGTTTTTATAATTTAAATTTTTGCTATTTGTATGTAATTTTACAAAACACAACACACACAGATGTATATATTTTAATTTTCTATGTGTGTATCTATATTTGAATAATTTCTTGTTATTTTTAATGAAATAATTTTGTAAATTAAGAAACTATTTTGGTAAAAAAAAAACAAAAAAGGTATTATATGAATTTCTTTTTTTAGAAATACACTCAGCTGGATGAAAAAATTCCTGAGAAAAGACCTGGTTTAAAGAAGAAAAAAATCATTTTTCATCAAGACAATGCACCTGCTCACAAAAGTGTTTTGACGATGGCTAAATTCAAAGAATTAAAGTACGAATTGCTTGAACATCCACCGTATTCACCAGATTTGGCTCCCAGTGACTACTATCTCTTCAGAAATCTCAAACAATTCCTTCGTGGAAAGCATTTATCGTCGAATGAAGAGGCCATAGCAGCCGTAGACGGTTATTTTGCAGAGCTTCCGGAAAACCATTATAAGGATGGGATAAAATTATTGGAAGATCATTGGAACAAGTGTATTGAGCTTCTAGGAGATTATATTGAATAAAAAAATATATTTCGTAACAAAAACAGCATTCTTTAATTTCGAGCGCAGGAACTTTTCAACCAACCTGTACAAGTATTGTTCTTTTAAAAGCGCCTTTTTATTTTACTACCACTGTTTTTTTTAGTACATATACATACATACATATCTACCTACAAGCATCTCATGTTTTTTGTTGATGCTTTTGACTATTAATGATTAAAATGGAGATTGTGATGAAAAGATACATTTTTTTGTAGAAAAATACTTAACAAAAAAAAAAAAATTAAACAAGATTTACATACAGAGAGATGTTAACTTTAATGACTTTAATTACGGCACTTTTGAAATCAACACAAAGTTTGTTTTTTATGTTTATTTAGTGGAAAATGTAAAATTAAATGTTTAAATTTCTTTTTTCAAAGATGAAAAAGTTTTAAATAACAAATTCACCTGTTAAAGTATGATACATTTGTTGGTTTTTATACACTCTAAAAAAAGACATGAACTAAAATGTAATCAAAAATTTCCTTAAAAATAGTTTATAAATTGTCCTCAATTTAAGTAAAATTTTATTAAAACTTAGAAAAATTTTCTTAAAAAGAATAAAAATTCATAAGTTTGAGGAAAAACGAAATAGTTTATTTACTCAGAAAAAGTTCATATTTTTCTTAAGTAATATTTCTTTATTTTAGGAAAAAAACAAGTCAATTAAATAAAAATTTATTAATTTTAAGAAAAAACATCTTAGTTTTTAGAAAATTGCATACTCAAATGTAATAAAATAAAGTTTAGTTAAAAAAAATTCAGGACATAATTTACTCCCATTTAGTTCAAAAAATGTGTCTAACTTAAATCGAGAAAGTACTTGAATTAAATGTGTGTTAATTTTTTGTTCGCTATTTACTACTAGCGAACTAAAAATTATTAACTAAATTTTGAAGAATTTTTTTCTTAAAATTAATTCAGACAATTAAAAACAAAAAGTAATAAATTTTTTCCTATGTAATAATAAAAATTTACTTGATTTTAGAAACTGATGAACTATTTCTAAGGAAAATTTTCATGCAACTTAGTTCACATAAATTTTAAAAATTTTAATAAAATATTCTTTTTTCAAGTAAAAGTTTTCTAATTTTTAAAAAATAATAAAGTTTGGTATAGGATTTTTTTTTTGTTGAAAAACGTTTAAATTATTTTCCAAATTTTATCCAAAAAAAAAAAAAAACAATAAATTAAAAACAAACTAGTTAGTTTTCCTAATTTCCAAAAAAAAATATTATTAAAGGAAACAAATTAAAGTAATCATTTAAAAAAATTATCGTGCATGATTGTAATTTTTAGTGCGTGATTCAAAAATCTTAACAGTCTCTAACATTGAACTTAAAGTAGCTAAAAATATTTTTTTAAAATTTTGTTAGCAAAAGGTAAAAAATATCGAATTTGCGCTTTTATGTAAAAATTTGTTTGTTGACTACAATACAAAATATCGCAGGCACATTTTGTATGTACATTACAGCATAATGGCTTTTCTATAATTGGCGCAATGCTTATTTAACTTTATATTTATCGAACTATTTTTTTCACTTAATAATAAAAAATTTTAAATTTGTATATGTCAAATAAAGTTTAAGCTAAAAATTCAATAAAATAAACTTATGACATTTTTCCATTTTCCAATAATAACAAGAAATGTAACTGTGATATTTTGTATTTTTGCAACAATTTCCTTAAATTAGTTAATTTAAGAAGGCAAAGGACACCCAGTGTTCCTTAGCCATAGATGCCGTGTGTCACGTAGGGCATCCCTTTTTCTAGTTCTTTCAAGCAGAACCGTTAATTAACTACGAAAAGGATCTGACTTTGTCACAATTTATTACGTTTCAGAATATCCTGCAGTATATTTTTTTAATTTGTTTACCTTTTTGCTAATGATATTTAATTTTTATTTTAAATACATGATTTAAGTGTAATTTAATTTAATTTTAAGACAAAAATGTATAGCAAAAATCTTGTTAAAAGCAGTGTCTTCACAAAGCGAAAGTCCTCCCAAGGGGGAAAATACTTACTCAATTAGTGTAAAGTACTTTAAAATATATGGTAAAATATATTATCTTTACCATAAAAGCAGGATAAGGGTAATTTTCACTTAAAAGAAGTGTTATTTAACTTGATGTTAGAAAACATTTTTTTATTTTTAGGGAGTTAAGTCCTAGTTTTTAGTAAAAAAAAAATTATCTAATGAACTTATTTTTCTTAAAACCAAGGAAATATTTCCTAACTAACATTAAAATTTTAGATGATGTATGAACTAATTAGGAGGAAATTTTACTGTTTTCTAATAAAAATTTACTTCTCGGTAGTAAAATTTTTCTATAATTTAAAAATTTTTACTAAATTTTAAGTAAAATTTGTTTCTTAATTTCAAGGAAAATTTTATTAAATATTGGTTAAAAAAAAGTGTCTGGCGCCGTTTTCATTTTAATTTTCCCTCAAAATAAGTTAATTTTTCTAAATTCTAGTTAATTTTTTTTTAGGTGTAGAAAACATAAAATTTTAAATTTAACAGAAAATATCAACTCCTACTGAATTTCTGTAAATTTTTTATAGTTTGTTTTTTGAATGATTGATTCAAATAGTTAAGAAATATATTTCTATGAATATCAATTGATTCTTTATTTAAAAACAAACACTGCGTATTAATTTTTAAATAAACTACAGTCGGTAACGGAAAATATATTGTGAGTGTATTAATGGTGGCAATTATATGTATAAACAAATATTAAATTGCTACTAAAAACACTGTCCAACAGCATTTTTGGAACAGAATAGCGACCCTATAATTCTGAAAGGGTATGTTGAGTAGATCCTTTTTGTAGAACAAACTTATGGTCCAGCACGTCTGAGTATTTTTTACAGTGGGTCAAAGTTTTTATTTTTCGGTCGAAGGGAGCATTGTACTATATGAAAAAAATGCTGTAAGTTAATGTCTGAGAGAATTTTTATGGTCAGAGTTGTATTGTGGAATTGTATAAGCATTATTTTTGTGGAAGATCTTAACCCTCTAACTGGTCTCTTTATGGGTCAATTTGACCCTTTTTTCGAGAAAATCAAAAAATATCCTTTAAAAAAGGACATTTAAGGATTAAAATATTCTACGAAAATGTTTGCCGGAAAATTTCAGTGCGGGCCACCAAAGACACCATTGTTGTAAATAAAGCTTTTTACGATTAATTGGCAAAATTACACGCCAACTACTATAAAAAAATTATAATTTTGTTTTAATAGTGGTTTATTATAGTATGCACATATTTATTGTTTTGCTTCAAATTTTCGAGTAAAGGGGAATTGGGAAATAGCAGTAGTATGACAATGGATTAAAGATTAAACTTAATATGCTTTCCTGTATTTAGCTTGACGTGAATGTTCCGATGGGTCAAGGTTTCTGTACAAGCCCCATATGTATTCAGCAAGCATTACACATTGGGATTTCCCTTTGAATCTTTCTTCCAATACCTTTTTCTTGGAAATGTAACTTTTACATCGGCTTTTATCAAATTCCTGTTTTTCAATCTGGAACATAATATTTCAGCTTTCTCTTTTGTTAGTCCTAAATCTCTTACAAGATCTTCAAAATAAGCTTGGTCTATCAAATTAGGACATATGTTTAATCCATCAAGAGGCAAGTAACTTATATCTGATATGTTTTCAACCGCCGTTGTTATTTCTGTATTGGCGACTGTCATATTTGCCGAAAATGTATGTGTAGGCGGTTGAGGCACCGGAACACCTTCACAGCGCACTTCTGGTAAAATGACATTATTTGTTGCTTCGTATGTCATTATCGCGTAGTGCCTTTGGCTTCTACCAAATTTGTAATTTACGCAGAAATAGCATGTATCTGATTTGTGATCTTTAGGTTCAATCCATGTAATAGGCGCAGAAAATGGCAGCGCCTTAGTACCGCCTTTGTACCAGGTCAAAAGACCACTTTCGCAAGTAGTACATACGGTTTTTGGTATCCAAGCTTCAGATAAAAATCGTATTCCAAAGAAAAGAAAATATGGTTCTTCAATTGTAAGGAATATCTTTCTTCTGCTTTGATGGTGCGTAAAATGTCCACAAATAAAACAAAACCAATCTCTTAATTTGCAAACAGAATCCGCCATGCTTATTTAAGCTTTAATTTTTCTTTTTTTATATTAATTTTAGTAAAAATCACACCCGATATGTACTGCTTAGTAGCTCAATTATTCTTGAATTTTTTTCTTTTATTTTTTATTATTAATTTTAATAAATATCACACCCGATTTGTAAGTCACAGCTGACTAGACGCGAGAACTCAGTGTTTGGCCCGGCCGAACTTGACGCCGTTTTTACCTGTTTTGTATATGTTGGTGTATAATTTTACTAATTAAGCGTAAAGAGCTTTATTTACAACATTGGTGTCTTTGGTGACCCCCACTGAAATTTTCCGGCAAACATTTTCGTAGAATATTTTAATCCTTAAATGTCCTTTTTTAAAGAAAACTTTTTGATTTTCTCGAAAAAAGGGTCAAATTGACCCATAAAGAGACCAGTTAGAGGGTTAAGATCTTCCACAAAAATAATCCTCATACAATTCCACAATACAACTCTGATCATAAGAATTGTCTCAGACATTAACTTACAGCATTTTTTTCATATAGTATAATGCTCCCTTCGACCAAAATATGAAAACTTTGACCCACTGTAAAAAAAACTCAGATGTGCTGGACCATAAGTTTGTTCTACAAAAATGATCTACTCAACATACCCTTTCAGAATTATGGGGTCGCTATTCTGTTCCATTCAAAAAGTCTTAATTTGTTGGACAGTCAGTTTTCTGTGTGTATTTTATAATTTTATAATCTACGAAACGTTGTCTACACTGTCCACAGACAACTTTTTACCAGACTAATAAAAATTTTACCAAGTCCATAATCTAATAAAATATTGTCATTTAGGATTTTATTTGTTGCTTCAAAAAGGTTTACCATTTTCATAATAGACAATGTAATTGTTTCTTGACCATCCACCATTTTTTTAGTTGTCCACAACAAGAAAATGATGGTTTAACTAATTTTATTTGAGTATATATCTTGTGGTAAGATGGTTCCTATTTACGTTGAGCCAGCACGAGTATATAAATATTTTATTATAACATATTTTTTTTCTCTAAAATACAATTATTAAATATTTGTTTCTTTTAAAAGGTGACTAACTTGTATGTAAATATTTTGTTTAACACACGCACACATACAAGCTAACACAAATATATAGTCACATGTATGTATATAATCACATAACATACACATATACACATAGCCTTGGGCTATAAAAGCTTACAGGGGTACTTGTACCTGATGATTTATTCAACATTTTTGTATATGAATACATATTTCATGTTTTTTCTATATTTCTGTTGCAACAACATGCAAAATAGTCAAATAAACATAAACTGACTTTAAGGGGGAGAGGGCGGTGACGGTGTGTGGGTTTCATACTCAAACAGGACCAGAAGTAAGCACAACTACAACAAAAAAAAGGAAATCACAACCATATTTTAAGTGTTCAAAGCTTAACATAAAGACTATTAGAATAGAAAAAAAGAATGACTTTTTTTTTTAAAAAAGTCAATATTAACAAATGCTGATAGTTTTGTTTTACCATCCTTCTGATGATCATATATAGTACATATGATGTGTAACTGGTAAGTATTTGGGTCATAGTTGAAAGACAAAAAGTTATAATTTTTTTAGTTTTTTTTTTTAACAATAAAACTGACAATGACATATAAAATCAAGAGATATTTTAAAAGAATACTTAAGCATAATAAGTTGTTTTGATTTCATGTGAAAAAAATGTTATATTCCATTTCACGCAAATTTAATATAAAAGATTATTACTTTTCTGGTGAAAAAGTGAGGTTTTGGTTGGTAAAAAATTGCTCAGTTTTGCATAGTGTTTCCAATTCGGTTAATCGATTATCCGATTCCTCGGTTAATCGCCTCTATTTCAGATAACGTCGAAACAAATAATTTAAAAGTCAAATAGTTATTCTGCCCGAATAATCGATTAAAATGAGTCGATTAACCGGTTAAATTTTTAACATAGATTTTTGCGTTATTTTTTTTTAAACCTTCTTAATTTGCAATTTTGGTAAAAACAATTAAAATAAAATTCTTAGGAAAAGAAACACTTACTAAAATACAATGCAATTTCTTTTTAAAATCGAGTAAAATAGATCTATAGGAATTACATACACTCAGAGAAAAAGTTAGTAGAAAAATTTGTATACGGTTTTCAATCCCACTATAGGATATCCACTTAAAATAACACTAAAAAGTTTTTTTTTGGTCTTAAAATGAGCCCTAAAACCAAATAAAATTTTTCCTTAAAAGTAAAAAAAAAATTTCCCAAAATATTTTTTTTTATTTTTTTTTTTTGTTTTTTTTTTTTTTTTAATTTTGTCTAAAATATTTTTTGAAACAGTTAATTTTTTCTACAAGTTTAATTGTATTACACGTCAGCAGACATGTGTTGCTTAGATTAGCAAAAAATACCGCTGGGCTCAAATTAGCAAAAATTTCCCGAAATAACAGCAAAATTGTCAGCCATTACAGACTGTGAAATTGGCAGCAGTGTAAAAAAAACAATAGGCATCCGTGGAATCAAAAATTATTTAGTGGCAGAACACTTAAAAAATTTGGATTAGACCGCTATACTAGCTTCCCAGTCAAAATTTTTTCTAATATCATTTATGATCATTTTATGATTATGATCACCTGCTATGAAATGTCTTTCCAGCGCTTTTCCGTTTGTATTTGTTCTGACTGGGATGCTATGAACACAAATATCATTATATACAACCCAAAAAATCTATTGAATGCAATTTTATTCCACCACCATACATATTAATGAATGTAATCCATACAAAAGTTTTAAACTACTGTAGTGAAAGTTTTCCATTTCCTTGTTTAAACAAAAAAGTTGGAAAACCATTGTCAGTAAGTATATATTTACCCGCAGTAAGTAGAGGAATTAACTAACAAATAAAAGCTAACTAACAAATAAAATGACGATGTCTATTTAAAAACAAACCCAAGTGTTCTTTTTTATTTTTTTTTTTTAGCTATTTTGGTCAAAAAGAAAAGTATGCTAAAGTAGGAATACTTTTTCAATTGTATGCCCACAGAAACAATGATACAATACTAACCTAATTAACTGAAAGTGTTAAAATAAAAACAGGAAGGAAATTTAAACAAAAGCCGCTAAGAAGTTTCTTTGTTCAAAATGAAGTTAATGAAACTTAATATACTTGTGCAAAAAAAAAAAAATAAAGGGAAGACACAAATGTTTTTTTTTTGGAAATTAAAAAGTTTAAAGTACATAGTTGAGTGGTAATTCAAGTATAACAAAGATTAGAGATGATTATAGTAGGGGGAGGACAGACATCAAAATTGGGTTCAGTTTATATGATTTGAGAGTATATAATAACTGTTTAAATAAAGGGTGTCCCAAGAAGAACGCAATTTTTAAATCTGGCAACATTCGAAGTGTCATTGTTTGACATTTGAACAATTGTTATTGTTTGCTAGTAGAAGGTACGAGGTTAGTAAAAATGGAGCGCTACACGAATGAACAACGCATTCTCATTGTGAAATTGTTTTACCAAAATGGTGAAAGTTTTGCGGCTACAGTTCGCAAATTGCGATCAATTTGGGGTCACAATAATGCTCCAAAAGAGTCAACTGTAAAGAGATTAATGGTTAAATTTGCCGAAACTGGGTCTGTTAGTGATGTAAAGACAACAACGCGCCATCGACCAGGTCGATCGACCGAAAATGTCGCAGCTGTACGTGATGATGTCGCTCAAACTCCATCCACCTCAATTCGACACCGACAAATTGGTGTCTCCAAATCCACTTTGTAGCGAATTTTGACGAAAGATTTGCATCTTCATACATACAAAGTTCAATTGACTCAGGAACTGAAGCCAGCTGACCATGGACAGCGAAGGGAGTTCGTTAATTGGGTATT
This sequence comes from Eustalomyia histrio, assembly GCA_949748255.1. NCBI lineage: Eukaryota > Metazoa > Arthropoda > Insecta > Diptera > Anthomyiidae > Eustalomyia > Eustalomyia histrio. The sequence goes on along the minus strand of OX456526.1, from coordinate 126,983,689 downwards.
GGAGAGACAACATGAAAATGCTGATTTTGCCGATAAAATCATCTTCAGTGACGAGGCCCATTTTCATCTTGATGGCTTCGTCAATAGGCAGAATTGTCGCATTTGGGGTGAGGAAAATCCTCGAGTGATTCACAAGAAGCAAATGCATCCTCAACGTGTCATTGTGTGGTGTGGTTTTTGGGCTGGAGGAATCATTGGACCTTTTTTTTATGAAAATGAGGCAGGTCAAGCGCAAACAGTCAATGGTGTTCGGTATCGTGAAATGATAACTAGTTTTTTCTTGCCTAGAATTGAAGAAATGAATGTGGAAGGCATGTGGTTCCAACAAGACGGCGCCACATGTCATACAGCCAGAGAAACAATTCAATTGCAGCATCAGTCATTTCCCGGTCGTGTTATTTCGCGTTTTGGAGATCAGAATTGGCCGCCTAGATCGTGCGATTTAACACCATTAGATTTTTTTCTTTGGGGTTTTTTGAAGTCGATGGTTTACGCGAATAAGCCGACGACTACTCAAGCCTTAAAAGAGGAAATTGGACGCTGCATTAATGAAATACCGCAGCATTCATGCAAAACGGTCATTGAAAATTTCATTAAAAGATCGCGTGCATGCCAGCAAAGCCGCGGCGGCTATCTGCACGATATATTGTTCCATACATAACCTCATCCTGTCTACTTTACGATATAATAAAGTTTCACGATTTTTTTTTTAATATCTGTGTTTTATTTAAAATTTAAAAATTTCGTTCTTCTTGGCACACCCTTTATAACGAGTCTAATGTGAGAACTTTTCCATAGGCAAAAGTCCTAAAGAACAATCTTCCATGTCTTTGTGTCAACCATAGTAATTAAAATAATATAGATATCATATTATGTTAATGAAATTAACATTATTTTATCATAATACCTGCGGATCCCGGCGCTACGCATGAATATTAACATTGAATCAAATTCAATGGTTTTTTTATTTATTTTTTATTTGGAAATAATAAAAAACGCTCTTGGGCGCCTACGTATTTGTTGCTGTTTTTTTTTATATGGACATAATCACATGTTGACATGAAAAGTCATAACTCACGAACGCGTCGACCGACCATACGAACAAACCCTAAAAATTTAATCGAATTCGGTTTGACCGTTCGTAAGTTATAAAGTCACAACAATTTATTATATATACACGCAGAGAAAAAACATGGTTGCAACATGATCACTGCTACTATATTGTGCTTGTTGCAATCGGGTATGGTTGTCACAATCATATTATTGGTTGTCTAACCATCAAAATGGTCGCTACCATCATTATTATAGTAAATATTTCACTATTTTATGATTGCCACTTTTTATTTTATAACATGATTGGCTGTAACCATACTGTGGTAACAAAAATTCTGACTATGAAAAAAATATGATAATTATGCAACCATAAAATGCTGGCAACAATCAATGAATAATTATACATCAAATAAAACATGACTTTGAAATTTACAGTCCTAATACGAGTATTGTCTTGTTTTCATTAAATCCAAAATGTCTTAAAAAAACAATCATATATTGTTTACTAAAACTGGACAAATATCAGATGGGTAGAAAATACCTTTCATGTGGCATTAAAACATTTCATCAATTGACCTATTAAGAACCAGTTTATTTTTTTTTTTAACTTTTGAAGTTTTTTTTTTGATGGTTTTTTCGAAAATTCCTTATACATGTAATATTATTTACAATAATCAATTCATTGTCAAGAAGATTCTTTATAAAGATTTTATATGGATCATATTATGATAATCCAGAAATCATAATATAGTTATGGGGACCATAATGTAATAACATTTTGAGCATACTATGATTACATGTAATAATATTATGATAAATTCAACATCATAATATGTTAATTTAGAACCATATTATGGTAATTTTTGGATCATAATAGTGTCAATATTATGGTAAAATTATGGAAGTACGACTATGGTTGGCACAATCATAAACCCAAAAATATATGATGCTCTTCGAATATGATTCTCCTAACCATGTTTTTTCTTTGCGTGTAGGGTCCGCCAAATAACTTTTTTTTTGAAAATGCTATAAAAAAAACTACTGAATATTTTCTCAAATTTCTTTTTTTATTTAAAAGTACAATCCTTCCGGTTAATAATGGAAAATAATTTCATTCAAATGGCTGCCTCGGCTGGCCATGCAGTAGCCTACACGATCGGTCCAATTTTTAAGCACACTATCGATTGTGTGCAGCTGTATTTCACCAATGGCTTCACGAATATTGTCCTTTAAAGCGTCAATTGCCTCTGGCTTGTCGGCGTAACACTTATCTTTGACGGCACCCCACAAATAATAGTCCAACGGTGTCAAATCGCATCTCCGAGGTGGCCAAACGACATCAGCTCTGCGGCTGATAATGCGAACTTCAAAAACAGGGCGCAAAACATCGAGTGTAACTTCGGCTGCGTGGCACGTAGCGCCGTCCTGTTGAAACCAAATGTTGCCAATATCCTCCTCTTCAATTTTTGTGAACAAAAATTCGTTCAACATGGCCCGATAACGATCGCCATTGACTGTAACGGCCACTCCTTGCTCATTTTCGAAGAGCAAGGAGTGGCCGTTTGGAGTGGATTTGGCCTCTGGACCAAAATCCGCACCAAACAGTGACTCGTTTTGGGTGCATCGGCTTTTCAATGTATGCGTGCGGGTTTTCTGTGCCCCAAATGCGACAATTTTGCTTGTTTACATACCCGCCAAGATCAAAATGAGCTTGATCTGAAAAGATGATTTTTTTGGCAAAGTCGGCATCTTATGTAAGTCGATCGCAGGCCAACTAAGCGAAGCGAAAACGCATTGGATGGTCAGTTGGCTACAACTCCTGAACCAATTGGACTTTGTATGGCGTCATACCAAGGTTTTTATGCAAAATTCGTCTCAATGATGTCTCCGAAATGTTCAATTGTTGAGAACGACGGTGAATTGATGTTGATGGCACTTCACGAACACTTTCTGCCGCAGCAGCAATATTCTCGGGTGTACGCACTGTTTTTGGCTTTTCACGCTTTGGTTTATCGATGAGGATGCCAGTTCACTTTTTTCACAAGATAACGAACATACGGAGCTGACGGTGCTTCTCTTCTTCCAAAATCCGTACGCAATTTTCGCACACATTCTGCAACATTGCCATGATTTTCAAGGTAATGTCGCAATATTTCCCAGCGTTGTTCAAGCGTATACACAACCATATTCATTCAGCGAAAGGATAAAACTAATTATCTGTCAAATCAGACATGAGATAAGTGTTACCATTCACGAAATAAGCACTAGTTGAAAAAAAAAAAACGTTAGATGGCGGACCCTATATATAGACGGAGTAAGTAATTGATGACAAAATCGTCCTCAGTGATCATAATGTGATTAGCAAAAATTATATATATTATATATTAAGATCATACTATGATAATTTCATACCATGACAATCATGTTCTACTGTCTATTGAAAGATGTACATCGAATTGGATGAATAATTAATGTTTCTACATCCATTATATGTTATAAACATTTATATTTAAACGCTTGATATTTATTCCAATTTAGAATTAAGGTGAAATTTTTTTTAAACACTTTATTAAACAACAAACTGACTAAAACTGACACAAAACAATTTTTTTTTACACATTTTATTTAACATATTTATTTAATTATTCATTGATTGCATTCATTATTTTATACTTGCATAATTATCATATTTTAGTTGTAGTTAGAATTTTTGTAACTACAGTATAGTTAAAATCAACTATATTACATTTTAAAATAAAATGTGGCCAATATGATATAATAACATAAAATAATAATTATAAAAAACGATAGTAGCAACCATGTTGGTAATTACTAACTATTTACACTCACCAAAAAAAGTCTGTAATGGCAACTGAAAATTTTGCTGTTATAACGGGAAATTTTGCTAATTTGAGCTCAGCGGTATTTTTTGCAAATCTTAGCAACACATGTCAGCAAAAAAAAACTACTAAATTTTAGTAATTAGTACATTTAAATTAGTATTAAAAAAATTCCTAAGCGCTATTAGGTTAGGTTTAGAAGAGTAATGCGCCCAAGGGCGCATCTCCACCCGGAGACCAATGCGGTCCGTTGTGAATCCCTTCAGAATAGAGGAAGAAGAAAGAGAGAAGTAAAGAAGAAACTAGTAGACAGGTTCGAGACAGTTAGTATAAAGAAATAAAGATACTACGTAGGACAATACTCCCCCTATTAGAAACTGCCGTCCTATTTCCCTGACAAACTCTAGTAGATCGGCTGGATTACATCTAGCGATACACCCCAGTTCGTCGTGAAATCTATTCCCAAGCCATTTCTTCCTGAGACCCTGCATCCTAGGACAATGGCGCAGTACACTCAGAAAAAAAAAAGTATAAAAATTTGTAAACGGTTTTCAATCCCACTTTACTATTTTCGTACTGATTTTTAGTAAAAAAATTATTATTAAGCAAATCTTTTTGCTATTTACATTTTACAAATTACAGAGTTTTTACAGAATATTTACACATTTTTGTTGCTAATTTCAGAAATCATTTTACAAATTTTTAAAAACCGATTTGCTAAAATTAACAAAAAAGTTACTAATTTTAAAAAAAGTGGATATTGAAGAAAATGTTATTTCTAATAAAAACTTACACCTACAAACTTAAATTGCCTTAAAATGTAACATAGAATAAAAAAGGGAAGTGAATATACCGACTCATGTCTGAAAATAGGACATCCACTTAAAATAGCACAAAAAGTTTTTTTGTTCTAAAAATCAATTAAAATTTGACCTTAAAAGTCAAAAAAAATATTAAATATTTTTGAAAACAGAAATTACCAAACAAAAACAAAATGATTAATTCGTTTATGTTTTAACAATTTTTAAGATTTGATTTTGTTTTTAATTTTGTATAAAATATTTTTGAAAAAAATAAATAAAATAAAAAAAATTTGATGCTCTATAAAAAAATAAATTTAAAATTTTGTACTTATACTTACAATATTAAGTAATTTTTTTTGCTGATTTTAGCAAACAAAAAAATTCCACTTTACAAAAAAGTCTACTAAAATTTAGTAGCGGCTTCTAATTTTTCTATTAATTTCATTGTTCTACACGTCAGCAGACATGTGTTGCTAAGATTAGTAAAAAATACCACTGGGCTCAAATTAGCAAAATTTCCCGTAATAACAGCAAAATTTTTAGACTTTTTAGAGTGAGTGTACATGCTCAATAGTGTCTAGCTCCTCGGCACCCCCGCACAGTCTGCAGAAGTCCGGTGTGGCATTATCCCATCGTAAACGTCCTAACAGAACAATGCCTCGTTAAGAACCCTATAAGGGTCTTGAGACCACTCCTATCCAATCCTAATAGAACCCTGGTGGCAACTGCGTCCAATCTGGGCCATAACGCCCTCGACATCCTGCAATCCACTCTATCCCTCCAGGACCGGTTAACGGCATCCCGGAACCTTTCCCGTATCACCCCATAGTAGTAACATACGGGGGGCTTTACCCCCCTGTCCCTTACCCCTAAGTCTAGAACACAACCCTACCTCGCAAGTTCTTCCGCCACCTCATTGCCATCCACCTTGCAGTGTCCGGGTACCCAACACAGCCCTACTGTGAATGCAACCATGAGCTCCCTCAGAGCATTCCTACACCGGCTCGATTGCACCCTATAATTTGTCAATGCTCTTAGCGCAGCCTGACTATTGACGTGAATTGTCAGCACAGATCCCCCTACGATGTGACCCAGTATCACCTCCGTGGCCCTCCAAATTGCTAGGATCTCAGCCTGGAATACACTGCGCTCATCCGGCAGTCTGAATGACCTTTTCACGTCAGTATCACTAAGCGCTACTAAGTTTTAATAAATTTCTGTAAACTCAATGAAAAAAAAATATTAAAATGCACAAATTAACTTAATTATTTTAAGATACACTTGTTACATTTTAAATCTGCTAATTTATTTTGAAATTGCCTTAAGAATTTGAAATACAAATTTATATTTTTTTAATCGAGCAAAATTTTTTTATTTTTTTAATTTTTTCAAAAAATTTTTTAGACAAAATTAGAAAAAAAAAAATTCAAAGGCTTAAAAAATAGTAAAAACATGAAACGATTTTATCATTTTGTTTTAATTTGCTAATTTTTGTTTTGAAAAATAATTTTAGGGCTGATTTATAGAACTAAAAAAATATTTAGTAATTTTTGTTTTTGCTAATTTTAGCAAATCGGTTTTCAAAAATTTGTAAAATGATTTCTAAAGTTAGCAACATAAATTTGTAAATATTCTGTAATTTGTAAAATGTAAATAGCAAACAAATTTACTAAATAATATTTAGTTTACTAAAAATCAGTACAAAAATAATAAATTGGGATTGAAAAATCTTAACAAATTTTTTTAATAACTTTTTTTTCCGAGTGCACACATCAATATTTTAGTGCGACAACTATACCCGAATGCAGCGAGCATAATTATTATTATCATATTGCAACCATGTTTTTTATACCCTCCACCATATATGGTGAGGGTATATATCAGTTTGTCATTCCGTTTGTAACATGTCGAAATATAGGTCTAAGACCCCATAAAGTATATATATTCGTGATCCTTATGCAATTTTAAGTCGATTTAGCGATGTCCGTCTGTCTGTCTGTCTGTCCGTCTGTCTGTCTGTCTGTCTGTCTGTCTGTTGAAATGGCGATCACGACGCGAAGACGCAAGCGGGGGTACCTATTTTTACCCAGATTATTGAACATCCTCCCGAGCAGTTTGGTATTTAAAATGAGCAAAATCGGTTAAGCGGTTCAAAAGTTATGAGTGAAAATGTGAAGGTACCTCTAAATTTTCCATACAAATTTGTACAATTTTTCTGTATCTATTTTTTTTTTCTGTTAAGTAAGTAAAAATGTTATTAAGTCTTCTTATGTTCGATTACATTTATTGTCTTAAATACTATGAGAATAATAACATTCTTAGAGCTATATGTGTGTTACTCTGATAACTAAGTTAACGTAAAAATCAACAATGTTAAAGTCGCTAACAGAGCAGACCTCTGTAAATAACATTGCTAAAACTAAATAAATAACATTACTAAAACTAAATAACAAAAGTTCGTTACATAAATTGACAAAACATATTCATATTACAGTTCATGCAAAATTTAGTATATACGTATATCATCTTCAGCCCCTATGGTGGAGGATATTCAAAGATTCGGCACAGCCGAATTTAGCCCTTTTTTACTTGTTTTTTTCTCTGGATGTATAAAATTATTGTCACACAGTGTAATTGTTTAATTCATAACTAATACCATTATTATTACAAAGTTTAGTTGCCACTACATTGAGATTAATTAAAGGCTATAATCTACATCATCTTTAGCACTTTACACAAAAAAAAAAAAAACTTAAAATTTTTACGAAATTCATTTATCTTTTCTTTAAAATAAACCTTCTTTATTTTCCAAGTATAATAACATAATCAATACTTTTTTTAGTTGTTGTTTTAAAGAATATAGAAAGTTTTCATAAGCTGAAAATTAAATTTTCATGTTCATAAGACATCCTCGCAAATTTTTTCTTTTCTTTTTTGGAATAATATAAAATCTGTGCATCAAAAAAAACATTGTCTGCAGGAGATAGAAAATTGAAAAAAATATAAACCTGAATTTTATACTTTATATATAAGTATTTAAGTAAATAATGAACAAAAATAAAGTAACAAAAATTCCCAAGTCGTTTTCATTTTTAAGATAAAAAAAAAAAACATTTTCATGGTAATGGATAATATTGAAGTCAATATTAAAGTATTAGCTCTTTATTGGATACATGTTCTTATTGTTGAATGTAAGTACTTATTTTTTTTCTGTAAGATTGAAAATAAAAGGATTTTTTGGAGTAAGGACATTGTTTTATTTTTTTTTTTTTGTTTTGGATTACTTTTTAAAAGAAATATTTTTAACAACGTGACGTTGATGAATTGAAATTGCTTCTGGCGCTGTATCAATTTAAGGTAATTTAAACTCGAAGTAGGGAAGATATATAACAAAAAGTAATGATTTAAGTTTAAAGACAATGCAGAAAAAGAGGATATCGTTAATTTTAGTACGTTTAAATCTGATTAAAATTGAATTGAGTAAACAATTTAACTGAATTGTCTTTGAATGAGTATCTTAAGCTGAAGTAATGTTCATAATACGTAAAGCATTAAAAACACCTAAGCTGGCCCATAAAGAAACCCTATATACTCAGATCTACCTACTTTCTGAATTCGATTTATATGGTTTTTAATCAAGCAAAACATAAATATCTGGCATTTGGCTGGTGAATGATTTATATGACCATAAATCACGACTCCGAATTTAAAAAAAATATCGGATCTTATTTGGCCCTAGTTCCTATATAAACCCGCCCGGCTTTTAGATATGTATTGAAATGATTTTTAATCAAACTACAGATCGGAGATCTGTAGTTTGAAATTTGGTTTATATTTGTTGAGAACGAACCCCTTTAAATAAGGTTAGAATCGGTCCATATTCAGCTCTAGTACTCATAAAAAGATCATTTTTAAATTGTGCTTAAATAGTATTTAGACACACATAATAATAGAAATCTGATAGATAACACAGAAAAAGAAGTAAGAGCGGCTAAATTCGGCTATGCCGAATCTTATATACCCTTCACCATGGTTGGGAAAATAGTGAAGTTTATATATGGACATATATGGAATGGACAGATTTATATACGGACATCTTTAAGTGGAAATTTACCATTTAGTTTAGTGATAAAACTTGGACTCTGAAAGATTTATGGTTCCCGAAAATAGGTATTTTTTAAGGTTTTGGTCATAACTACTTTCAGCAAATATGTTCTACTAAAGATTTTCGATCTTTGGATATATAAGACGTATCCATAGGTCATATTACATTTTAGTTTTTATAAAAATTTTGATGTTTTTAGCCCATTTATGGAGTATTTAATTACGGTCTTACCATTCTTAAGATATAAATTAATCTATTTTGTGCCACGCCCAATTCAAGGATCCCGCCCACATTTGGTCGGATGTTGTGTATTGATAACCAAGATGCTTGTACCTTATTTGGAAACTTTTCCTCTTTCCGTTCTCCAATTATACAGAAAAGCTGACCAACATCGTTAAGACAACTGTGCTGGACGCATTTGTTTTGTTAAAAAAAAAAATATAAAAATAAAAAAAGTTGAATAGACGGGGCTCGATCGCGCGACTAAAAGAAAAAAAGTATTTGTGGCAAAGCGCTTAGACCACTGAGCCATTGAAGGACATAAGCAAACGTCTTTAATAGAAGTAAATAAAGAGTTTTCGTTTAAAACAGATTTGTTTGGGTTTTACTTAATTGACAAACCTTTGTATGGATTTGTTGTTTGTGGGTAAAAGGTGAGGAGGTGAAAGACAAAAAGTTCAACAAATAAAATAAAAACAACAACAACAACAATCACGATCATAATGCCAATCACATATTTTTTTTTTCAAAAATCTTTTTAGTTCTAAAAAAAGCTTTTTTCGACCGAAAAAATATTTTTTTACAAATCGTTAAAAGAAATCACTAGAACTGCATGTGTTTTATTTCTAAAAAAAAGTTTGATTTAGCTGGCAAACTTGTATTTGGGATTTTATTTCGCTTTTTTATTTTTAATTTATTTAGCTTAATTTTAAAAATATGAAGGAAAATAGTTTATAATTTTTTTTTTATAAATTATTATAAGTTATGACCTAAAAAAGTTGCACTCAAAGGGAAATTATGTATAAAATTTTCTTAATATATGAGAAAATGGTTTAAAAATCTGTTTATAAATTCTTTTAAATCGGAGCAAAAAATAGAAATAAAATCGTTTGTATTTTGTTTGTATCAGAGGGTTTTTATAAAAATGTTGATGTTTTTAGCCTATTTATGGATTATTTAATTATTAATATAAAATTTTATATAAATTAATTATTATATGTTAAAAAAAAACAAAAATAAACAAAAAAAAAAAAAAAAAGTCTTAAGAAAATAATAAAAAAAATGTACAAAAAAAAAGTGATTTGACCGGGATTCGAACCTCGAACCCGCGGCCTTAGAAAAAAAAAGTATTTGTGACATAGCGTCTAGACAACTGAGCTATTGAAGCTCACACAAAATCATCGTCAATAGAGGTACATATATAAAAGTCTTCGTTCATTAGAGATTTGTTTAGTTTTTATTTAAATGACAATTCTTTGTATGTGTGTTGTTTGTGTATAAAAGGTGGAGATGAAAGAAAAGAATTTTAACACATGGATGTGTTTGTTATGCATAAAATTCTACATACATATTAAACAAAGGGATTTTACCGAAAAAATTAGAGGTAGTCCTGGTTTTTTGCTAATATCTCAGCCATTTATTAACCGATCTGTCTGATTTTTAATAGCAAACAGAAATGGATCACATGTAACAGAAATAAAAAACAATCAAGTCCTCATCATGTCTGGGTTCTTCGGAAAACCCATTTCAACACACAGACGGACAGACGGACATCGTTAAATCAACTTCGCTCTTCATAAGGACCCAGAATATATATAATTTATAGGGTCTAAGATCAATATTGTAGAAATTAGAAACAGAATGACAAACTTATACATACCCTTCCACCTGTGGTGAAGGGTATAAAAATTGCGGGGTTTCGACGATTGATTCTTGTTACGGAGATGACCAATCTTGAATTTCATTGGTTTTTGGTGTTTGTGTTAAGTTTTGGGCTTTATAGCCTTTTTCTACTTAGCTACATCTTTCATCAATTTGCAAAGATGTTAACATCTTCTACATCTACAAAAGATGGTCCTTTCTCATTTTGTTTCATCTTACATCTTTCGTTATTTTAAGTGTCATCACTAAAAAAATGACAAAAAAAATCGATTTTCTTTGTGCCATCACTAGCAAACTGATATTGCAGAAAATAAAAAAAAAACAATTATTCAACAAAGGAAAATGAGCGTCACATCTAACAATTTCATTCTTATGTCTACCAAAAATTCTTCTTCATCATCATCTTGCAGATTGACCTTGTACTGCATTAAAAAACGGGTTTGTTCTTGCAAAGCAACAACTACTCCAATCAACTACTCCAATCATTAATAATTAATTAATAATTTCTCTAAATCCATTTTTTATTTTTAACAAAAAATATGCGTCTTGTTCTTTTTTTTTGACAGCTGAATAAATGACAGATGAAAGATGTTGCCAATGTAAATAAATGTTTCACATTTTCAACATCTTCCACGCGTTTCACAAAGATGTTGTTCAGTGTTAAAAGTATATTAGAGTGTTCTGACATATGTTGTAAAATTTGATGGCCAACATTTGTGTAAAACATTTCATTCCCGCCCTCCTCCTTCTTAGGGGGAGTTAGAGGGTTAATATGTTCTAAAAACAAATTTGCCATACCATTATCTATAAAGTTGCTGAATATAGGGTATATCACCTCAGATGTAAAGAAAACATTGTTTTATATACCGATATTCTGCAAGAACATGCCAGAGCTGGGAAACTTTCACCGCCTCTAATATAAAATTCCGATGTGATCTATCAAAACGCCGACACACGTGTATTTTTGTTTTGGTCTCCTTAACAAAAATCAATCGTCGGAACCCCGTAATTTTGTAAAAAGTTTGAAATTGTTGTACGGTGTTATTGTAAATGTTATATAGAATCATAAATCACGCCTCCAAATTTTAAGAAAATCGGATTATATTTGCAATCGATCTGTATTTCGACCTTCAATATTTAAGTCAAATAAAATCATATTTATACTAAAAGCTTTAATAAATTAAAGAAGGTATCAAACTTATAAATCCTTGAAGAATACTGAAAAATACTTGAAAAATATGCCAAAATTTTGAAACACTTTTTTTTTGAGATAACGGCGATTTAACTGAGATTTTTTGAGTCAAATTGGTGTTTACGTGACCGAAATATTTTTAAAACGTTTTATTTTAGTTCTGTGCAAAATCCTTTATCTACACTCAGAAAAAAAGTTTGTAGGAAAATTTGCAAACGGGTTTTAATGCCACTTTACTATTTTTGTACTGATTTTTAGTAAAAAGAACTATTATTTAGTAAATTTTTTTGCTATTTACATTTTACAAATTACAGAATATTTACAAATTTTTCTTGCTAACTTCAGAAATCATTTTACAAATTTTTGAAAACCGATTTGCTAAAATTAGTAATAAAAATTACTAATTTCAAAAAGATGGAGATTGAAGGAATTGTTATTACTAATCATTAAAACTTATACAGGGTGGCGCAAAAATAACCTTCCGATGTTTTTTGGCTGTAATTAAAAAAAAAATGAAATACTTTGATTCTTCTTGTGGATTATTTTTATTTGATCTTTTAATTTTTTTTACATCAAGTCGAGAATATGATGTCATGTAAATGGCCGCCGCCACAGTTGATTGTCATTTGAGCCCTTTTTATGGCATTTTCCATCACTTTGGCCAAAACTTCCGGCGATAGGTCCTCATATTCTTGACGGATATTGTCTTTAAGAGCTGCAAGAGTCTGAGGCTTGTTGACATAAACCCGCGACTTCAAAAAGCCCCACAAAAAGAAGTCTGGAGCGGTCAAATCAGGCGATCTTGCTGGCCAGTGCAAATCGCAAAAACGGGAGATTAGGCGCCCGGGAAATGCATCCTTCAGCATATCGGTTGTGGCACGTGCAGTGTGTGGCGTTGCACCATCCTGTTGGAACCACATGTTTTCCAATCACAATTCAAGTTGCGGCAAAAAGAACTCGTTGATCATTGCTCTGTAGCGCTCACCATTCACAGTAACCGTTTGGCCCGCGACGTCTTCGAAGAAAAAAGGTCCGATGACTCCTCCAGCGAAAACAGCACACCATACAGTGACTTTGAGCAGGTGTAATGGCTCTTCGTGGGTTACACGCGGATTTTCAGTGCCCCAGAAGCGTAAATTTTGCTTATTTACGTACCCGCTAAGATGGAAATGGGCCTCATCACTCATGATTATTTTTGATGAAAAATCATCTTCATTATTGCTCAAATAAATAGTCACCAATATTCCGCGTTCTGGAGCAGTGTAACGTAACATTGTTTATTAACGTGTATTTCGCATGTGTTTACTACACAAATGTCAAAAAAGAACTGACATTAGGGGCCAATCGCAAAACTTATAGCATTTTCTGATAGGAGGATTACTTTTGCGCCACCTTGTACATACAAACTTAAATTGCCTTAAAATGTGGCATAGGTTGAAAAAAAGGATCGGAAGCGAAGGTACTTTAAACAACCGACTCATGTCCAAATATAGAACATCCACTTTAAATAGCACTCTAAACTTTAAAACCATTTAAAACAATTAAAATTTGACCTTAAAATCGAAAAAATTTACTTAAAATATTTTATAAGTTTTATAAGTTCGTTTATGTTTTTACTATTTTTTAAGTCTTTGATTTTTTTTAATTTTGTCTAATATTTTTTGAACAAAAAATAAAAAAAAAATTTGCAAGTTAAAAAAAATTTAAAAATTTAAAAATTTGAAAGGCAATTTCAGAATAAATAAGCAGCTTTAAAGTGTAACAACCCAGCAATACCACACATTACCAAATAATGTGTAAAGTAATGTGTAGCCATAGGGGCTCATGGATTACTTTACACATTACTTCACTGATGAATTTTACAGGCTTTAGAGGTGATGTAATAGGTTACTTATATGGTTACGAGAAGGGGAAAAGTAATGTGTCTAAAAATAGATTTTTAAAAAAGAGGAATTTTTATTAAAAAAAATTAATACAAATATTTTAAACGTTATTAAAAATAATATGGTCATGATGGGAATCGAAACAGGGAACTCTGGTTGTCAGCCAAGAACTCTAACCACTGAGCTATCGACGCATATAGAATTTGATTGCTTTAAACTTAAATGAATTGTTGCGCTTCGTTTTTTTGCTAGTGTTATCAAAACAAACATACATTACACTTTTGCTTACAAAAAAACACAAAGTAATGTATCTAAAAATAGATTTTCAAAAATATTTCATTTATTATTTTACATTTATAAATCATATATTACGTAATCAATAATGAGTAACTTATTACTTTATGCTTGCAAATAATGAAAAAGGTAACGAGCTATCATTACAAGGTAAGGCATGAGAATAACGCACCCATTACGAAAGTTTTGCTGGGAAGTGTATTTGAAAATATTTAAGTTAATTTGTTTTTGTTAAAAATATATTTTTTTAAATATATGTTACAGTTCATTAAGTTTATAGCAATTTACTAAAATTTCGAGCGCTTACTAATTTTTTATACTAATTTGATTGTAATAATATTCATAATATTTAGTAAATTTTAAATTCCACTTTGCAAAAAGTTTACTAAAATTTAGTAGCGGCTAGTAATTTTTTTTACTAATTTCATTGTAATACACATCAGCAGACACGTGTTGCAAAGATTAGCAAAAACAAATAACGCTGAGCTCAAATTACCAAAATTTTCCGTAATAACAGCAAAATTTTCAGTTAGTAAGTGTAAATTTTTTGTTAGTGAGTGTATCTATAAAAAAAAGTTATAATTTGTCTTAAAGGTTTACCTAATCTTAAAAACTCGATAAATTCTCGCAACCTCTAAATATTGACCCATTTCCTGCAATTTGTACCAAGCCTTTAGTCTAAAATCAAACAAAAAAGTTAGTAGAAAAATTAGTAAAAGGCGATGTATGCCAAGTAAATTAGTTTTCAACATTTTTTTATGAAGTTATGTTTTCAACAATAGTTTTAGTTATATTTTATCTTTATCTTTATTTTAGAATTTCAATTAAATCATGTCGACAATGCGAAAGTCTGGATATTTTACAAAAGTTTTGTAAACTATTTTCAGAATGGCAAAAAAAAAGTCATGACTAGGTCTAAATTTTCAACAAATTAATTAATTCTTTTTACAATTTTTTTCAGTATTTTTTTAGTCTACTAATATTTAGTAGTGGTGTTTGAATTTTTTGTGATTTTTTTTTGTTATAATTTTACGGTAAATCAACTTGCTTAAATGGGATTTATTGGTAATAGCAAGGATTTTTTTATTTACAGTTAACTCAGTGTAAGCACAACTTTTGCTGAATTGATTAATTTTTGTGCTAAAAATCAGCTGGCTGATTTTCACCAACACGATTTTGCAGGCATTAACAATTTTTCTGCAAGCACCTTCCTGACTAAAATTTTGCTGACTTTACTAACATTTTTTGCTGGTAATCCAAACTAGAAGAGAGAGGTCAAACCGACTTATTTGAAAAACCAAAAAACTAGAATCTAAAAAGTAGCAAGTGTCTACCAGCAGCCTTGTGAATCTGAAAAATTCGACACTTTAGTATTTTAGACCGCCCTAGTACACTGACCAAAAAAAAGTCTGTAATGGCAACTGAAAATTTTGCTGTTATTATAAGAAATTTTGCTAATTAGAGCCCAGCGTTATTTTTTGCTAATCTTAGCAACACTTGTCTGATGACTTGTAGTACAATGAAATTAGTAGAAAAATTAGTAGCCGCCACTAAATTTTAGCAAACTTTTTATAAAGTAAAATTTAAAATCGGTTTGCTAAACTCAGCAAAAAAAATACTAAATACTTTTAATATTAGTACAATGAAATTAGTAGAAAAAATTAGTAAGCGCTACTATATTTTAGTAAATTGATGTAAATCCAATGAATTGTAAAATATACTAAAATTTTATTTTTTTTTTTAAATGCACAAATTAACTTAATTATTTTTAGACACACTTGTTACACTTTCGAATATTCCAATTTATATATTATTATCAAACATTTTTTTATTTTTTCTTCAAAAAATATTTTACACAAAATTATTATTAAAAGTTAAGTGAATTTATCATTTGGTTTTAATTTGCTAACTTTTGTTTTGAATTAAGGATTTTAAGGTCAAATTTTAATTGTTTTAAGGTCTGATTTTTAGAACTAAAAAAGTTTTTAGGGCTTTTTTAAGCACTATATAACATTTAGGGCAATTTAAGTTTGTACACTCAGAAAAAAAGTTAGTAGAAAAATTTGTATCAGTTTTCAATCCCACTTTACTATTTTTGTACTGATTTTTAGTAAAAAAAATTATTATTTAGAAAATCTTTTTGCTATTTACATTTTAAAAATTACGGAATTTTTACAAAATATTTACAAATTTTTGTTGCTAATGTCAGAAATCATTTTACAAATTTTTGAAAACCTATTTGCTAAAATTAGCAAAAAAAATTACTAATTTTAAAAAAAGGATATTAAGGGAAATATTATTTCCAATTAAAACTTACACCTAAAAACTTTAATATTTAAATATTTTTCAAAGCAAAAATTACCAAATTACAACAAAATGATAAATTCGTTTGTTTTTACAACTTTTAAGACTTTGATTTTTTTCAATTTTGTCTAAAATATTATTTGAAAAAAAAAAATTAATGCTCAAAAAAAATAATAAATTTAAATTTTTGTACTAATATTAATTATATTTTAGTAATTTTTTTTTTTGCTGATTTTAGCAAACAGATTTTAAATTGTACTTTACAAAAACTTTACTAATATTTAGTAGCGGCTACTAATTTCATTGTACTACACGTCAGCAGACATGTGTTGCTAAGATTAGCAAAAAATACCGCTGGGTTCAAATTAGCAAAATTTCCCGTAATAACAGCAAAATTTTCAGTTGCTATTACAGACTTTTTTTTTTGGTGAGTGTATGTATAAGTTTTAATTATTATAAATAACATTTCCTTCAATATTAAATTTTTTTAAATTTAGTAAATTTTTTTTTGATAATTTTATCAAATCGGTTTCCAAAAGTTTGTAAAATGATTTCTGAAATTATCAACAAAAATTTGTAAGTATTCTGGTAAAGTTCTGTAATTTATAAAATGTAAATAGCAAAAAAATTTACTAAATAATAATTTTTTTACTAAAAATCAGTACAAAAATAGTAAAGTGGGATTAAAACCCGTTTACAAATTTTTCTACTAACTTTTTTTCTGAGTGTGAATCTGAAAAATTCGACACTTAAGTATTTTGGGCCGTCCTAGTAAACAATCATATAAATTTTTTTTTGCCCAGAATAATAAATTTTTCTATATAAAATGTCAATTTTCATAAATGATTATATACATGCACATAAACACATACATAGGAATTCTCACGCATAAAGCGTTTAACTGGGAATACAATTTCTTAAGAATGGATTTGTATGTATGTGTGTTTGTTTATGTATTTGTTTTGTATTCATGTGACACATATCTTAAAATTTACTTTATATCTTCTGAACGTCTGTTTCTCTGTCTGTTACTTCTTTGCATCATTCAATTTTTTCTTCTTCGTCTTTTACTTTTTTTTTTTTCTTACAAATTCTTTTAGTACTTTCAACAATGAAATATAATAAATTTATGTATATTTCTCCTTTTCATAAGTGGAAAAGTTCTTTGGCTCCTGTGGTGTGGCACAAACTGTATTGTTAAATATGAATTGTTGGAAGCGATTGCTAAGTATTTCTTACATATGCAATATATATGTAATTTTGTAGCTTGATTGTTACACCCACAAAAAAAAAAAAATACATACCTTCACCTTCATAAACGTAAATATACATTTGAAATGGAATACAAGTTAAAGTTTAACAATATTTTTGTTAACTTCAATTCTTGTTGCTTTATATTTACGACTTGCTGTAATTGCAGAGCTTTAAAAGAATTGCTTATTTAAATGTATTTAAAAATAAATTTAAAAATTATCTGTTTTGAGCACATTGTAGATTAATTCTTATAGTTTCCATTTTCCAAAAATTCTGCAGTGCTTTTTGCAAAAAAGATTTTAGTCTTTGTTGGCTCTGTGGTATTTGTATTCTGAATATATATATATGCAAGTTTGTTTGTATATGCCCATCTTATATACTACATATATAATTTTCTTTATTTTTATTGTAATATTCAAGTCTTATTTAAGTATTTTACTACGACATCTGTATAAATTTGATAATGTTGATGAAAGTAAATTGATATGACAATTTTTTGTATAATATTTGTATATTCGTTATGACTTCTTGCTATTTTGGGGGCGTCTTTGTGTCTTGCTTACTAAATACATTAATATTTTTATTTTCAAAGTTTTTTTTGAAATTATTTAAAAATTTAAGTAAGGCTTTACTGAAGTGTTTGTACACGGTTTTCCATATATATGTATATTTTTTTACCAAAATAACAAGTTTGTAAATGACTATTTTTCAAACAAAAATTATTTGAAAATAAATATTTAAGTTACAAAAAAAAATAACAAAAAGTGTTTTGTTGTTGGTGCCTTTTAAAAAAATATTTTTTTTGTATGAAAGATACCAACGAACAATACGTACAGTTTACGTACCGTTTTCGGTCCGTCATAAACGGAATACAACTCCGTTTACTTACCGTTTTCTTCATCCGTAAATGGACCAGAAACCGGATTTTAAGGAACATCGAAACTGATTCGAATCCGTTAAAAGTCCGTCAATGACGGACCGATATATCGGATGAAAAACGGAGTTGTCCGTTAAAAGTCCATCAGCGACGGACCGTTTACGGATTCGTGTTCGGTCCGCATTCGTATCGTTTTCTCAACAAAAAACGGATTTGTGTAAAGGCATATTATTTTAATTTTTAATAGCAAATTTTTATTTTTTGTTCTTTAAATTTATTTACAAAGATATTAAAATAACAAAACCTAAAAAACTAAATACAACAAATACCAAACAAAATTACACACAAATACCAGACAATGCAAATTTGCAAATTTTTCCGCAAAATCTGTTTTAAACTGTCGGGCAATAATTTTATTTGCAAATCTACATAATTTTGCACACATCAACGTAAAACTTGTTTTCAATTTCATAAATATTTATCTGAGTAATATTAAAGTATTCGTTTTTGATAACTAAACAAATCCAAAAGCAACGGAAGAGAAAAACTGATGAAAAACAGTGGTCCGTATTTGATGGTACAGAAACGGATACACCAAAACAGAGTCAAAACATATTGTTTTCGAAAATTCAGTTATACGGTCTGTTTAATGTTCCGTTTACGTACAAGCTTTGACGGATACGTATTTTCGGACCGTAAACGTACAGTTGATGACAGATTCATGAATCCGTACGTATTGTAGAGTCCGTAAAAATGTTTCTTGGGATGTTCAATATTACAAACAGAATTTTGTATTTTTTTATGTATGGTTGTCAAGTTGTTCCAAAAAGTACCAAAAAAAGGGTTTCGCGAGAGATATATTCAAATTCAAAATATCCACTAAAATTTAATAAAGAATAAATTAAGTGAATTTGGCAACCATAGCAGTATTCTTCTCCATATAAAGGTCCCAAAGTTTTTAAAACTTTAACAACAGCGATTTTATAAAAAAAAAACCGGCCCAATAAAACTCAGAAAAAAAAGTTAGTAGAAAAATTTCTAAACTGTTTTCAATCCCACTTTACTATTTTTGTACTAATTTTTAGTAAAAAAAATTATTTTTTAGTAATTTTTTTTGCTATTTATATTTTGCAAGTTACATGATTTTTACAAAATGTTTACAAATTTTTATTGCTAATTTTAGAAATCATTTTACAAATTTTTGAAAAACGATTTTCTATAATAAGCAAAAAAAAATTTACTAATTTTAAAAAAGTGAATATTGAAAAAAATGTAATTTCTAATAACTAAAACTTATAGATACAAACTTAAATTGCCTTAAAATGTTACATAGGTTAAAAAAAGGGATCGAAGATACTTTTCACAGTCGACTCATGCCCAAATAAAGAACATCCACTTAACGTTTTTAGTTCTAAAAACTAGCCCTTAAAATAAGTAAAATTTTACCTTAAAATAAAAAAAATTTAGTAAAAATATTTTTCAAAACAAAAATAAGCAAATGAAAACAGAATTATAAATTCGTTTATGTTTTTACTATTTTTTTAGCCATTAATTTTTTTTTTTAATTTTGTCTAAAAATTTTTTGTTTGATAAAAATAAAATAAAAATATGGTGCTCGCTAATTCGAATTCTCGAATTCGGAAGGCAATTTCAAATGAAATTAGCAGCTTTAAAGTGTAACAAGTGTCTCTAAAAATATTTTAGTCAATTTGTTCTTGTTAAAATATTTTTTATAAATTAAAATTTTGCTATATTTTACAATTCATTGAGTTGACCGCAATTTACTAAAATTTAGTAGCGCTTACTAATTTTGTATACTAATTTGATTTTACTAATATTAATAATACCTAGTATTTTTCGGCGGCTACTAATTTTGTCTACTAATTTCATTGTACTACACGTCAGCAGACATGTGTTGCTAAGGTTAGCAAAAAATACCTCTGGGCTCAAATTAGCAAATTTTACCGTAATAATAACGGCAAAATTTTAAGTTCACATTACCGACTTTTTTTGGTGAGTGTAACTTTTCTTTTAAAATCAAAACAAATTTTCATTTAATTTAATGTGTTAATAAATTAACCTTCAATATCCGTAAATAATAAATGATTTTTTATTTATTTTAACTAAAACAAACTAAACACAAATCCGAAAAAACAAATTATTTTTCCGTTATTTATTTTAACTGTCAACTTATCAAGTACAAAATCCATAAAAAGTAATAATTTTTCATATATTACGTTTTTTAACTGTCAACAAATTAACTACAAAATCCGTAAAAATAAATGATTTTTATTTGGGATTTTTTTAAATGTCATAAAAATTAAATTCTGTAAAAATGAACGACTTTTCATTTATTTTGTTTATTTAAACTATCACACAATAAAACCATTTTTTAACAAATCATTTTAATGAAAATAATAACAGTAACAGAAAATCAGTATTTATATGTAATTTACTTTTTAAATAAATATAAAAAAAAATATTTTAACTATTTAAATATTTAATGATTTAAAAGCGAATTTACGAAAAAAAATTTAAATAAACTTCAGTCTGTGTCTTTTACTGTAAAAATATTTTGAGTGTATTTTCTTTTCTAAAAATGATTTTTGATTTCGACGCAAAAAGTGCAGATTTTTTTTAAGCTTGACTATGCAGCTGTAGCCAAGAACTTTTTGCCTATATCCTGAAAGTCCTTTTACCATAATTATAAATTATTTTGAAAAAAGAGACTTTGGTCTAATTTTATTTTTTTCCGCCAAAGTCTTCCAGTAAGGATTAATTTATTTGTAATTTTTTTTATACATTTTGATTTATTCAAAAATCATTATTTTCTAAAGTTTTACAAAATTTCAACTTTAACTATTTTCCCCTTTCAAAATAATTTAACACAAAAATGATTAACAGTACTTAAAGGGAGTCTTACGCATTAGAGTATTTAATTCAGTGTATGAAAGAAACACAACAGAAATAAATTAAACAATAAGGATTCCTTCAATGTGGTATTTTTCCTTCAAATGACATTAATGTTGCAGCTACAAACAATGTTTGAAACCACAGAAGATATTAAGATGAATTCCATTGCCACCTGCAAAATCACATTCAAACGAAATTCCAACTTATTTAAACTTTTCCCCAAAAAAATCCACAAACACACTATCGAGAAAAAAAAACACTGCACTCAAAGTCTTCAAACACGATTATTTTTCCCAAACTCATCGTTTTCGTTTGCCTTACACAGAGAAAAATAATCATAGTTAAATTACTTAAAATATCATATTTTAAGAAGATTCTTAAATTGAGTATGAAATTTATTAAAGTAAATATGATTCTAGTTAAAATAAACTTTTTACTATTTAAATTAATATGCCCACATTTTCGATTTTGCTTTCGCATTTTAAAAATAAGTAGAAACATATTTAAATTTAAAAATAAAACAAACTTAGTTTGATTTCAAAGCTGTTTATTATATAATTTAACATGGTTTTTGCTTGGTTTTCAAATATTATTTTTTCTGTGTACACAGTTAAGACTGCAATTAAATTGCATTTGTGTTCGTTAATGGATGGCCATTTTTCATACATATTTACATGTCCATTAGTGTGACAGCATTTTCTTGACTATTCGAGAAGTGCTGTACAGTATTTATTAGCAATAGGTCCAAAATGTCTGTGTTTTGAAACTGGGTAATTTTGATTGCAGTACACCCAAATTTCCACCTTAGATATTTTGAACCAAGTGTCACCAAATTTTGCCCGGCAATTGAAACTAAAAATGTTTCCCCCACACAAATTGCTGGCACCCAAATGTCCATGTATGGTAACATGCTTTTATAAGTTAAAATTACGTGCTTTGGAATATAGGTTTCCGTTGCTCAATGTTGAATGTCACATTTCCGCCATCAGGGTTTCTGTGTAACATTTTTTTCTTCCTGTGTGTTACAGCTACGTGTATGTTGGTAGAATTCGTATTATAATTTCTTTTGCTTTTTTTTCTGCTGCAAAATTTTACGTGGTGTATCAAAAGGTCTTAACACCATCTTTGGTCATGCTTACAATGTAATGTTTGAGTGTCTAAAGTAGTTTCCGTTATAATACAATGTATAATGTATGTAATTTTGTTGCTGCTTCTTATGTAATAGCAGTTATTTCACTTGTTTTATATTCTAATTTACGCCATGAATTTTCAAATACACAAACAATATTGCAATTTATATAAAGCCAAATTGAATGTCTAAGTAAGAAACAATAAATTACAATAAAACAATAAGGATTTTTATTCGACTTATAAGCTTAGTTCTTGGGAGGGAAAAAAAACTAATGTGTTTAATTTATTTAGTAGGTTTACACCAATTCCTCGGTTAACACAAATATACAAGGGGTTTGTCCATATAAATTGAAGGTTATGGACTTATTTTATTAAAATTTATATAACTTGCTCCCATGTACTTTGTGATCCGTATTAATATATTTGACATCAATAACTCATAGCAAAAGTTTTTTGATGCGTATGATTAATTTTTCATTCAATAATTCAATATAACTCATACGCATTTCGATTAACCGGTGTTTTTTTTTTAAAAAAAGGGTAACTGTTATATTATTATTTATATCAAAAAAAATCTGGAAAGATTTGTAGTATTTTTAAGAAATATCTTCACAGAGAAAACAGATTCATTGTGACAACCTAAATTTTTTCCAACTTAATATATTTCAATTGTGTCGAGAATACACTAGATTACGGCAACCAAATAATTGAGTTTCAGCAACGAAATCATTTAGTTGGCAAGAAATTTGGCTGGCACAACGAATCTGTTTTCCTTGTGTACTAGTTGAGAAAACAGATTCATTGTAGCAACTTAAATTTTTGCCAACTTAATATATTTCAATTGTCAGGAATACAATTGATTACGGCAACCAAATAATTCAGTTGCTACAACCAAATCATTTAGCTGCCAAGGAATTTGGTAGGCACAACGAATCTGTTTTCTTTTTGTACTAGTTGAGAAAACAGATTCATTGTGACAACTTCAATTTTTGGCAACTTAATATATTTCAATTGTGTCAGGAATACATTTGATTACGGCAACCAAATAATTCAGTTGCTGCAACCTAATCATTCAGTTGGCACAGCGAATCTGTTTTCTCTGTGTACTAGTTCGGAGGGTTCATGTAAATTGTATGCCAAATTTGTAACACTTTTTTGTCCCAAATGTTTTAGAACTCTGTACCCCGTTTTAGAATTTTTTGAATCGGAAAAATTTTCGCGTTATTCTTGTCGACAGTTTTAATTTGCCCCTCCCTAGCAGGAAAATTGTCGGTTAGCTATTTTTTTTATATAAAGAGAAGGAAATTCTTCCTTTCTTCGGAAAGTTGATAAAGGAGAGTTGAAAGGTGGTGAAATATGAAGGGCTTCAAATATGGCAACAGGCTTCAAATATGGCAACACTGAATCGGACGACATGATAAATTTTAGAAAAGTTGTTGCTCGCCATCTGATGGAGATTTCGCAAAATTGGTAAAAAATTTTGTTTTAAAGCCCTGTTATATTATTTTACTTCGGTGGGGGGTTAAGTGCTTTGGGAACACCGCAGAAGCACGTTACGATATGTATGTATGAGGGATAGAAACTCATACATATTATATTTTTCAAAATTGAAGTTGTCGTCGGCAGGGATTGAACCCGCCATCTTATGTGCAACAGTCCAACGCTTTAACACTTAAAATAGTTTGTAAGTTAAAATAACAGAAAATGACATTTACAATAAATGATGTTCAATTTAAAAATCGCTCTACGTTCTTTTCATTTAAATCAAATGGCTTTTGTTATTTTTTTTTTAAATATTATTTTAACAACTGACACATCCGTAAGAAACAAATGATTAGTCAAAAAAAATATATGTTAAAATTTTACCTATCAATTTCTTAAAAAATAAATCATTTATTTGAAATTGTTTCCATTTTTGTATTTTTTGTTTGTTTTCTAATCTAAAATAAGTATTTATCTATGTCCATAGACACTTTTTGTGTGAATGTGTTTATGTATGTATGTGTATTTACGAAGTTCATGTAATTTTAAAAGAAATAATTTTGTATAAAAACAAACAATTTAAATAAAAAACAAATTGAAATTTTTTGAACAAAATTTTAATTTGTAATTACTGTTACGGACAGAAATAAACTACAAATTTCCGTTTTGTGGGTAAATTTTTATTAAATTTCAAACAAATGAAAAAAATAAATGAAACTGAAAAAATCGGTAAATGATAGTAAATCATTTCGCACAAATGTATAAAAAAGTTAAAATTGAAATTTCTTTGAAAAATGTAAATGTATGTTCCTTTATTTATAAATGGAAGGCAAAACTTTTTAATTAAACAACATAATATTCTGAGTAAAACTTTACACCACAACGTCCTCGTAGCCAAAAATCTAGGATTTTTTTTATCAAACGTAATTTTACTTAAAAGCCAGTTGTATTTTAAAAAATTTTATATTATTTAAAAGAAAAATATCTTCTAAAATGATAATTTTACAAAAACTTTTTTAGAAAATCCATCATTCGATAAGAAAATATTATTTGGCACTAAATCCTATTCAGCAGCAAACTTTAGTACACTACGCAGCCCGACAAAATTATACTTATTGCGAGATGTCGCCAAGTTGAGGTCTTGAGTAATTTTATAGAGCATTTTAATTTTTTTCAAATTTAAAATTTTAAAAGTTTAAAAAAAAAAATAATTTCTAGACGCTACGGTCATAATCGGTCGATAGATTTTTACGACTTACAGTCTAGACCGATTAACCGCGCGAGGGGCCGAATTGTGAAACTTAAAAACACATGTTCGGGAGCATGAGCTAATTAACTGATAAAAGATATTTTTATGGCAACCGAAAAATGTTGCTGTTATTACGGAAAATTTTGCTAATTTGAGCCCAGCGGTATTTTTGCTAATCTTAGCAACACATGTCTGCTGAGGTGTAGTACAATTAAATTAGTAGAAAAAATTCTTAGCTGCTACTGAATTTTAGTAAACTTTTGTAAAGTAAAATTTAAAATAATTTTGCAAAAATCAGCAAAAAAAAAATTAATAAATATTATTAATATTACTACAATGAAATTACTATAAAAAATTAGTAAGCGCTACTAAATTTTAGTAAGTTGCTGTAAACACAATGAATTGTAAAATATAACAAAATTTTAATTTATAAAAAATTATCCCAGCAAAACCACACATTACCAAATAATGGGTAAAGTAATGTATAGCCATAGAGGCCGATTACTTTACACCTTACTTCATTCATGAATTTTACAGGCGATGAGCTTTAGAGGTGATAATGTAAGGGGTTACTTATATAGTTACGAGAATGGAAAAAGTAATGTGTCTAAAAATAGATTTTAAAAAAATAGGAATTTTTATTAAAAATAATTATAACAAATATTTTATTTAAATTATTTGTAATTAAAAATAATGTGGTCAAGATGGGAATCGAACCAGGGAAACCTGGTTGCCAGCCAAGAACTCTACCCACTGAGCTATCGACGCATATAGTATTTGATTGCTTTAAGCTTAAATTAATTGTTGCGCTTCGTTTTTTCTCTAGTGTTATCAAAACAAACATACATTACCCTTTTGCTTACAAAAAAGCACAAAGTAATGTATCTAAAAATAGATGTTCAAAAATATTTCAATTATTACATTACATTTAAAAATCATATTATACATAATCAATAATGAGTAACTTATTACTTTATGCTTGCAAATAATGAAAAGTGTAACGAGCTATCATTACAAGGTAACGCATGACAATATCGCACCCATTACCAAAGTTTTGCTGGGATACTAATTAAAATGCTCAAATTAACTTAAATATTTTCAGAAACACTTGTTACACTTTAAAGCTGCTAATTTCTTTTGAAATTGCCCTACGAATTCGAGTATAAAAATTTATTTTTTTTTTAAGGAGCAACATTTTTTTTTATTTTATTTATTTTCTTTCAAAATATATTTTAGGCAAAATTAAAAAAAAAAAAAAATAATACATTTTGCTTTATTTTGCTAATTAGAAATAACATTTCCTTCAATATCCACTTTTTTAAAATTAGTAATTTTTTTTTTGCTACTTTTAGCAAATTGGTTTTCAAAAATTTGTAAAATTATTTCCAAAGTTAGCAACAAAAATTTGTAAATATTCTGTAAAATGCTGTTATTTGTAAAATGTAAATAGCAAAGAAGTTTACTAAATAATATTTTTTTTTACTAAAAATCAGTACAAAAATAGTAAAGTGGGATTAAAAACAGTTTACAAATTTTTTTACAAACTTTTTTTGAGTGTAAGTAAATTTTTTTTCACAACTTAAATTATAAAATGTCTATACCTTTACATTAAACAAACAGAAATTTACATAATCGAATCATTGGGAATCCTTAATTAATGCAATGACTTTGATAAAATAAAAAGTTAATTTTGTAATTTTATCTTTTACAACTTTTTTTTATTGTAATTTCCTTTTGCTTTTCACCTTTTTTTTCTATTTTAACAACTTTTCTCTGTTTAATAATATTCATTAACTATTTACTTAAGCTTATTTAAATAAAGTGGAGAATAAAATTACCACAAATATAAACAAAATAAATAGATATAAGAAAAAATTGTTGCTTTGCCAGTATTGATTTTCTTATATAAGGTCAATTACCCAAAACACCCATCAACAACGTAATCATCATCAACCAGGCGAAGAGACAGACACATTCACACACACACACACACACACACACAAATGCATACAAATAAATGAATAACAAGTTTTATTTCAACAGCCAGTCAAACAGTTTAAAAAAAATAACAACGACAAACATTTCTACATAAAATAAAAATAGAAACTGGCAATTGCATTGGAAAGTTGGCATATAAATACACAAACACATAAACACACAGACAGAAATTACACTCAAACTCAGACAAATCTACAACATGCATGTGCAATGCAAATATTATATAGTATTTCTCTAACAACACAAGTACTTAGTTGGTAGTGGTTTATAATACACCATTTCTTATGAAAAACAAAAAAAAAATAATAAATGTTAGCCCATATTTTAAACTCAAAAAAATATAAATTATTAAAATCATATCTTATACAGTTTTTGATACAAATAATATAAAAAAACTTTTGAAGTAAAATTATGTAGGTGGAAAAACTTTTTTAGATGTGAAAAGAATTTTTTGATGGAAAAAAATATAGAAGTGAAAAAAATTATTTGAGGAGAAAAAATTTTTTGTGGTGAAAAAAAAATTTTAGTGGTGAAAAAATGTTTGAGGTGAATACAAAATATTTACTGCTAAGCGACTGGTGAAAAATATGCGAAAATATGTTATGTACCAGTTTTTTTAAACATGGACTGCACAAAAAACACATTTTAAAGCATAGTTTTTGGCAAATACTCAATTCTGTTACTGGCTATTGGGGACTAGCTCTGCAGCAGAATATGCCTAATGGAGAGAATGCACTTTCTGATGCGCCACGTATTGATAAATAGTTGCAACGAATGTTCTTTCTTTAAAAAATTTAAGTGTGTTTGTTTAATGGAGAGAATACAGCAAAAAAATTAATTTGATAAAGAAAGAACATTAGTTGTAACTATTTGTCAATAGATGGCCCATCAGAAGGTGCATTCTCTCCATTAGGCATATTTTGCTGCAAAGCAAGTCTCCATTAGCCATATTGTTCTACAATATGCAGTAGAGTATTATTGATTTTCTATTTTCTTCGTAACATAAATGAATATTTGCCAAAAACTGTGAAAAATATATGTTTTATGTGCATATTATACCTTAAATTTTTAAATCAATATTAATTTAAATGTTTAAGATCACAATATTGCACTTTATTTATGTGTATTTTTTTATAAAAGAAAAAATTAACATAAATATACATTTGTCAATCCCTCAATTAAAAATACAAATTGAATAAAAAAAAAATACTATTTTCCTCTATAAAAATTTCTTTTTTGACATAAAAATGTGAAAGAAATGCTTTTATTACGTCAAACATTTGAAAAATTGACTTTAAAATTATGCAATAAGTCTACTAGTAACATCTGAATGCATTAGAATTTAAAGTATGTATGTAGTTAATTTTTTATTTTTGGTAAATAAATTAATTGAAGGCCTAATCCAAGCTTTATCGCCATGGGGCAGGATATAGTTTTAATGTGATTCTTCGCCACCTATTCAAAAGTAGCGGCACTAAAGCAATTATGCATTATGCTCTTTCTTTATATATAAATTTCTTTGGACCTAGCCATGGGTCAGGGTATTGTTTTAGTTAATTCAGCGCCACCTATTTAAAAGTAGCGGCACTAATGCATTATGTATTTTGCTCATTCTTTAGATATAAATGTCTTTGGTTACAAAAACAAAAAATACATTTTATGGAATGAAACGAAAAACCAACAAAGCTTAACATAAAAACCCAATCTGGTTTACTATATCTCTGGACCTAACCTCATTCTATATGAGCCCAGCCTCCAGCAATCATAGGGGCTGAAGATGATATACGTATATAATAAATTTTGAATATGTTTGTCAATATGTTTTTTCAATTTATGTAACAGAACTTTTGTTATTTAGTTTTAGTAATGTTATTTACAGACGTCTGCTCTGTTAGCGACTTTAAAGGTCTAAAGCAAGCCTTGTCAAACTCACACATATAGCTCTAAGAATGTTATTGTTCTTATAGTATGTAAGACAATCAATGTAATCGAAAAAGAAGAAGACTTAATAAAATTTTTACTTAACAGAAGAAAAATAGATACAGAAAAACTGTATCAATTTGTATGGAAAATTTAGAGGTACCTTCGCATTTTCACTCATAACTTTTGAACCGATGGACCGATTTTGCTCATTTCAATACCAAACTTCTCGGGAGGATGTTCAATAATCTGGGTAAAAATAGGCACTCCCGCTTGCGTCTTCGCGTCGTGATCGCCATTTCAACAGACAGACAGACGGACATCGCTAAATCGATTTAAAATTATATAAGGATCACAAATATATATACTTTATGGGGTCCTAAACCTATATTTTCATATTGTTACAAACGGAATGACAAACTGATGTATACTCTCACCATATATGGTGGAGGGTCTAAATGAATCCAAAATTTCCTTTAAAATAGTTTAAAAATTTTCCTCAATTTAAGTAAAATTTTATTTAAACTTAGAAAAATTTTCTTAAAATGAATAAAAATAGTTCATACTTTTCTTAAGTAATATTTTTTTATTTTAGGAAAAAAAAACAAATATATTAAATAAAAATTGATCAATTTTTAAGAAAAACATCTCGGTTTTTAGAAATTTGCATACTAAAAAGTAGTAAAACTAAGTTTAGTTAAAAAAATTTAGAACATAATTTATTCCCATTTAGTTCAAAAAATATGTCTATTTTAAAAATTACTTGAACTTAATGTGTTTTAATTTTTTTCGCGAGTAATAAAATGAACTAAATTTTGGAAAGCCATTTCTAAATTCAGTTTTTAAGTCTACCACTTTTCTAAATTCTTGTTCATTTTTTTTAAGTCTACTTTTCTTAAGTAATATTTCTTGATTTTAGGAAAAAAAACAAGTCAATTAAATAAAAATTTATTAATTTAAAAAAAAACATCTTAGTTTTAAGAAATATGCATAATCAAATGTAATAAAATTAAGTTTAGTTCAAAAAATGTGTCTAACTTAAATCGAGAAAGTACTTGAACTTAGTGTGTGTGTTAATTTTTTGTTCGCGAGTAGTAAAGTTAACTAAATTTTAGAAAGCCATTTCCAAATTCAGTTTTTAAGTATACCACTTTCTAATTTTGAAGAATTGTTTTATAAAAATTAGTTCTGGCTATTAAAAACAAAAAATAATTTTAGAAACTGATTCAATTAAGAAAGTATTTTCTTATTTTTAGGGACATAAGTCCTAGTTTTTAGTAAAAAAAATTATCTAATGAAATTTTGACCAAATTTTAAGTAAAATTTTTTTCTTAATTTCAAGGAAAATTTTATTAAATATAAGAAAAAGTGTCTTTGGCGCCATTTTCATTTCGATTTCTCCTCAGAATAAGTTAATTTTTCTAAATTCTACAATAGTTCATTTTTTTTAAACATTATTTACGGAATATAAAGTACAAAATTATTAAGGTTTTCTGCTTTTGTTGTCCTTATTAAAATAAATTATATTTTCTATAGAAATAATTTAAATATTTTAATTAAATGAGCTCCCCGGTAGGCTAGTTGGTAGCGTGCTAGCTTATCAGTGCGGGGGTCGTGGGTTCAATTCCCACCAGAGGCTCTGATCTGTTTTCGCTACAACGAGCCGAAGGCCTTTGATGCTAGTGCTCGGTTAGGGTATTAACATATAATTTGTAATTATATGATTAATAAATAAAAAAAAAATAAATAAATAATAAAATAAATAAATATTTTAATTAAAAATTATGATTTGTATCAGTGTATAAAGGCAGCCTTTGAGTGTTAAAATAGATTTTATTTTTTTATTTTTTTTTTTTTAGTTCTTTAAATTTTGCCTTAAATAAAATTTCTCTTTATGGAAATAGTGTAGTTAGTCGTAATAGTTAAGAATTCGTAGTCATATTTGTTTTTCTACTAACTATTTAAAATATCAAATACTGGTGGTATGTTGAGGTTGGTTAGTGTATTTTTTTACGGATTTTTCATATTCTACATTTGAATTTTCAAATGTTTGTCTGCCAGCATTTCTGCATGCATGTATATGTGTGTTTCAACTCTTTCCTAGTTTAGGCTGCAAAAATTATTCCTTTCTTTTTTTACTAAATAAAAAAAAGTTCCCATTTTCCATAGTCTTGTTTATAGTTGAAGTTACTAGTTGTTTTAGTTAGTAGTTTTTATGCTTTTAATTTTTATTTCTCCTTTTTTCCTACAAAGGCAAATGAACTCATTTAAATTAAGCGGAAATAGAAATGGAAAAAACCAATTAAAAACAAAAGTTAAAAAAAAAAAAAACCTACAGAAAAAGTTATTTTCAATGAAAAGATAGAAACAAAGTAAAACTTGAGCAAAAAAAAATTCTATTTAAAGACTTACAAAAATGTTTTTTTTTACTACAAAGTAAATTTATAAGACTGAGGGATCAACATT